>CM046430.1:48996773-49301773 GCA_025506505.1 Flaveria sonorensis | reverse complement strand
ATATAGATTTCGTATCCTTATATAGTTGTTTGTAATCTTGATATGTTTTTCTACTTTTTTTTTAAAAACGTCATGTAACATAAATCGAAAAGCTTTAATAAAGTTATTAACAAATTCCACGGATAGCCCGTCTTGCACTACTAAATTAATAATATGTGCAACACAACGAGTATGGAAAAAATCACCGTTTGCATCGAAAGATATTTTAATTTTAATTTTTCAACCGCGGTTGTGTTGTTGGAGGCGTTATCAAATGCAATTAAAAAAAATTTATTTTGTAACTTAAAAGTAGTTATTACATTATCCAAAAAGTAAAACAAAAATTCTCCGGTGTGTGGATACGGAAAAAGATCAAATGCAATCGTACGTTTCATCATTTGCCATGAATTGGGATCTACCCAATGAGCGGTGACGCAAAGGTACGATTAGGGTAAACCGTATGGAGCCGACCAAACATCACTAGTTAAGTTTACACCGGTATTTAAATTTTTAAATAATACAATTAAATCATTTTTTGCTTGTTTTCATAATTTTAAATAATAACGTCTAAGTGTAGTACGACTTATGTGGGTGTAACGAGGTTGAAGCGTCTCTCAAATTAAGTTGGTCAACCGAGTATTGTCGAAGTGACTAAAAGGCAAAGCTTCTTGAATCACGAACTTCGACATTCGATCTCGAACCGTATTAACATCGTAATTAAAAATTCCGCCGTCTCCACCCAATTGTGTTTGTTGCGAATCCGGATTACTTTTTAACGACTTACAAAACGTCTTGTTAATGTGTTTGCTTAAAGTCGTGTTAGAATCTTTAGCAAGCAAAGCTCCACAAAACTTGCAACGAGCCTTTACAGACCCGTCACTCAACTCAACCATATCCCAATTGCACCAAACATCCATATTACGATTGTGTGCAGAACACAAACGACGGTTGGAGCGTTGGACGAACCTTAACCAACGGAAGATTGTGAGTGAGTCATATCAAGATTGAAGAGAGTGAAAGTGTAAAACAAGAGTAAACGAGAGTATTTTTTGCGTTTTTTGCGTATGTTTTTACGTTTGGGACTTGGGTACTCAACCACATCAACTCACACCTATTTATACCAACTTATAGGGCAAAAATGGCAAAAAAACGGTCACAAATCGAAGGTAACGGCTATATAGCCATTAAAAACGGCTAGTTTTTTGAAAAAGAAAAAAAAACGGTAACAACCGGGTAGGACCTGGGTACAATCGGATCGGGTCGGGTTCTTAAAGAATCTATAAAACTATACCCGGTTCCAACCCTCCAGTTTTTTTCGGGTCCAAACCGGGTACACCCTCTATCGGGTTGTACCCGTACCCGGGTCCGGGTCGGGTCCGTACCTGGGTTTTTTGCCCAT
This sequence comes from Flaveria sonorensis, assembly GCA_025506505.1. Taxonomy (NCBI): domain Eukaryota; kingdom Viridiplantae; phylum Streptophyta; class Magnoliopsida; order Asterales; family Asteraceae; genus Flaveria; species Flaveria sonorensis. The sequence goes on along the minus strand of CM046430.1, from coordinate 49,300,395 downwards.
CTCTAATTCAGCATATGTGACCTGTATTAATCATTAACTTAGGAGAAAAGATACAAGATAGAGGAAGATGCTGGCTTGTAAAAAGGGTATTTCATTTAAGAGATGTTATCATTTTTATCTTTTTTTTATGAGTTGGGTTATAATATTACATAATCTTTCTTTTTTATGTTGATTTAAATGGTAGATAATGATTGTATTTTTTTAATTATAATATTCGTTTTTATTGAATAGAAATTGGTTAATTGTTTAACCAAATAACTAAAATGAAGTATTAGGTCAATGGATTACCAGTTAACATGTATTGTTTAACCAAATAACCAAAGAAGCAAGAGTTTGCCACTCATGAACAACAATTTTCAAGGCGTATTTGGTTCAGTCTTCAATGAAATTCAATAGAATTTAAATCTAAATTTTATTTTTTAGTGTGTTTTGTTCATAAGATTTATTAGAGTTGAAATCTAAATTTCATTCTTAGTATATTGATTGACAAATAAATCAATTTCACCAACGTTGTAACCGCATATTGCTGCCCTCACCAAATCTAATTCTTTAAATTCACATTTCTTTCATAAATTCTAATTCTTTTAAAACAATTCAATGAATCAGACACATAAAAACGTTTTTGCATTTCTAATGAAAAGTTACTCCACCAAATAATAACCAACCAACTCAACCAACAAGGACAATATTATCATTTTCAACTTTCATTCATGAAAGATAATTTTCTTTTCCTACTATTCCATAGTCAAAGTAAATAGGAAAAGGTGATACATGACAACCTTAAGACAAATTTAGTAAGGTTCAATCACATGCTAAAAATGAAAAGAGATGTGCTGCGAGAGATGATAGTTAAGTTCTTGTCCCGTAGATGTCGGCATAGGGAAAGCGTTGCTAGATGATATGAGTTAAAAAGTATAAGTACATACTCGTATAATTTATTTTGTCTATGGTGTTGATGAAGGCTGTGACGACTAACCAGGTGCGGCCACGATAAAAGAAACAAACTCCTTATTTATTAGAGTAAATAACCATTTACATCTTTGAAGTTTATTTATTTTAACCACTTGCATCCTTACGGTTTCAAAATTACCATCTAACCCCTAACGTTTCATGTTATGTTCATTTGAGTCTATGTCGTTTTATTTTTATCTTCATTTGAGTCTAATTGACTAACATTATTAATGTTTCTGTTAAAATTATTATTGAAAAGACTAAACTACCCTTAAAATTAAATAATAACATAAAAAACCTTGTGGGTCACATCCATCAACGTCTTCTTCTTCAAATCACCACCACCACAACCACCCCCATCACCACCACCACAGCAGCCGTATCACCACCACCACCACCACAGCAGCCCCATCACCACCACAACCACAACCACCTGCCCACCACAACAGCCCCTATCACCACAACCACCTGGTCGTCACCACAACAGCCCCATCACCACCACCAACATAACCACTCGGTCTCCGCCACAACAGCCCCTATCACCACAACCACCCCGTCGCCGCCATAATAGTTCCCATCACCACCACCACAACCACCCCTCACCAAAGCCCCATCCCCACCACCATAGCTGCCAATCACCACCACAACAGCCTCCATCACCACCATCACAACCACATCAACGATAGAGAACTTGAAATTACGGATCTGAGAAGGAAGGGATGGCTTAGAACAATAGTAATTAGGGTTTATAGTGGGTCTGGTTGATGGTGGGTGACGACTGTTGTGGTGGAGTGGGGTTATGGTGATGTGTGCAGGTCGATGGTGGAGTGGGTTGTGGTGTTGATGGCTAGTGCCGTAGATAGGTGGTGAGTGATGGTGTCGATGGATGGTGGTGGATGTAGATAAAAGAGGAAGAAGAAGGTTTGGGTGGTGGCGTTGATGGGTGGTCGATGGTGGTGTCGATGGGTGGTGGTGGATATAGGTGTGTGTTTGTGGTGGTCAAAGAAGAAGAAGAAAATGTAGGTGGTCCCACAATTATTTTTATTTTTATTTTTAGTTCTTAGGAGCATTTTAGTCTTTTTATAAAAGAATTAACAGAATAACTAACGGTGTTAGGGTTTGGATACAAATCGATATAAAAATAACACAATAGGGGTTCATTGGCAATTTTAAAACTACAGTGATGCAAGTGGTTAAAATAAACAAACATCAGGGATGCAAATGATAATTTACTCTATTTATTATTTTGTCATCAAAGAGTATACAAATTTAAGTTACTTTGGTAAATTCCAATTTGTATAAATATCAAATTATTTATTTTCAAATTAACATTGCTTTGATGAATTCCAATCGTTTAAAAATAAAATTTCACAAGCCAGACACCCTCTAAGACGTATAACGTTTCTTGTATTTTTCACATGAGAAGGTTAATGGAAAAGAAAAACATAGTCCTTAGATACAGAATCAAATGAGTCAAAAAGGAAGATGCTCTATCAGGGAGGTGACGGGTTATCATTAGAATATAAAAAACAAGCAAGTGGGGGATCTCTCCACCTTGGCTGAAACCGGACCTTTTTTTGCCGCAACTTTGCCTCACAATGACAAGTCACCATTACTAAACCATCAACAACCAACTTAACCATCAATATGAATATTATCATTGTTAACTTTCATTCATTACAAGTATGTTTTTTTCCTTTTCCTACAATACCATAGTCAAAATAAATAGGAAAATGATAAAAAGGACAACAATCATGTAATCTTTTTTTTTTTAATTTTAACTCTTTATAATTTTATGATTGAGTATGGTAGGACCATTCGTCAACGATGAAAGGAGATAGCATTGCTAAAGATGATAGTTTCCTTATTGTCTTGTCGATGCCGGTATGAGTCTAGTATTACTAGAGATGATACTAAATATGTCATAATTCACTAGGTGACCGCATGATTCTTATAACTTATAATATGTGTTAAAAAGATGTAAGATGCACACTATAATCTAAATTTTGGCAAGGCGTGTAAATATATCAAATGCTTATTGAACCAATTTATGGAAAGTTCAATAAAAGATAAACATGAATGAATGATTGTATTATAATAACAGATACCTAGTGATTTTATTGTCATCAAATGTTTAGTTAGTTAAATTTATTAAGACTCAGGGTAAATATAAACAAACAATTATAGAAGTTAAAAAGTGTGAAATCTAGGGAATTTGATATTATTCTCGGTCCGTCAATAGCAAACTCTATGGTTTAAGGGGTTGAAGCCATCTAACTAAACTCTAAGATTTAAGGGATTTGAAGCCATTTAACGATATAATTCCTAAGGGCTCAAAAGGTGTCTTTCTTTTGATATTACCTTTGTATAAATATCAGACAAAGACTCGTGGGGGCGTTTGGATACAGTAATCCAATGTAATTTGATTGATTGAAATTTGAATTCCATGAGTCATTGTGTTTGGTTGGTAGAAATTCGTTGGAATGAATTCCATTATTAACGTGTTTAGTTGCGAAAGGAATTGGAATTGGAATCGGAATGAATTCCCTCAAATTCATTCAAATGAAGGATTTCAAAATCCTTCTAAATTTTAAAGGATTTCAAATTCCACCGACCCCAGCCTCCGCCACCACCCCCGCTCACCGCCAACCGACACTACCGACGACCCTTGCCGACCTCGTCGACTGCCACTAATGCCCCGCCCGCCGCCGACCTCGACGACTGCCGCCGATGACCCCGACTGCTGTTGCCGCTTGCCGCCATCCCACTGCCTCCGACCGCCACAGCCGTCGAACACCACCTCTGATTGCGGTCGTCGTCGCCCTTGGCATTCGATTTCCATCGATCATCCAAAACTGTTCATTTGACGCCCCACTCATTACTCGCTTGCGCCCTGCCCCCTGACAACCCAAACCCGCCGACAACCGATCATGCCATAACCGTTGTCGACAATCTATAGTCGTCGCTACCCCCACCCGCCGCCTACAAACGCCCGTCTCCGCAGACCGCGGCCGACTACAGATTGTCGTCGCTGAACCACGTCTGTTTTAGACGCGCTCGATGGCGACTGTCGGTTTTCGACGACGGGCGTGATCGGTTGGGGGCGGCTGCCGGTTTTGGGCAACGTGCGCGGTTGGTGGTCGAGGTCGATTGCAGCGGTGACGGCGGCGGAGGTCCGTGGTATTTAGCGGCGATGATCGGAGGTCATTGAGGTGGTGGCGGTTTGCAATGGGTGATAAATTTCAATTCATTTATAAGTGTTTTGTTATTAAAAATACATTTAAAATTTAAATTCTCTTTATAGATATCAATTCTTTTAAATTTCAAATTCTTTGAAAAATATTGAATTTCAAATACAATTTATTCAAATTTCAATTCTAATTTCAATTACAATTTAAACAAATTTTGTGAACCAAAACCCACTATGTTTAAACTTCCTGAATTCAGAACTAAAAATCAAAACTAATAAGAGCAAAAAGATTGCTTAAAATAACTATATCACCCGCTTATATTTTTTAAAATTCAAATATTATCCATTGTTTCTAAATTTGGTCGCTATATAACCACTAATTTAAAAGAATATGAACCAAACTTAGAAATGTGACGTGGCAACACTCATTATCTAGTCATGTTCAACTTCATTTTTAATTCATTCACGCGGGTAATATAAAACCACCCACCGTCACCACCGCCACCGCCACCACCGCCACCACCACCACCACTATCTTCATCTCATGCAATCCTGCCTCCTCCACCGTCGGACAACCGACGGTTCGCCGGCATCGGAATCGGCATCATCCTTAAACTCAACGAAGCTCCGGCTGATGTGCAGCAATGGCGGACACATCATCCCTCGTCCGTACGACAAAACCCTCTGTTACATCGGCGGAGAGACGAGGATAGTGGTGGTCGACCGTCACACCACCCTACTAGGCCTCAATCGCCGCCTCTCCAAACTTCTCCGATCATCTTCTCCGGCGATGGGAGCACCGGAGAAAAGTGATTCGTTTATAATCAAGTATCAGCTGCCAACAGAAGACCTGATTCGTTGATCTCTATAACCACCGATGAAGACGTTGAGTACATGATTGAAGAATACGAGAGACTGAATTCGTCGTCACGGATCCGGTTGTTCATCTTCCCGAAGGATCCGGTATCCGTTTCGTCAATCGGGTCGGTTTTGGAGCATTCGATCAAATCGGAAGATTGGTTCGTTAACGCGTTAAATGGTTGCAATTCAGGGGTTTCTGATACTTCATCGGTGAATTGCTTGTTGGATTTGAATTATGAGAAAGAAGATGTTAATCAAAAGGGGATGATTTGTTCGGATCTTAGAGGTAGCAATTCGGGTCAGGATGTTCATTCGATACCCGATTCGCCATTGTTGGAAACATCGTCGTCGTTTGGGTCAGCTTCGTCTTCACCGACGCTTGCAAAGTCGCCGCTGGTGAACTCCGATGAGCATCAGAAGTTTGCCGGAGGGATAGAGGAACAATTTTCTCAAATGGGTGTTCGGAGACAACATTATAAGCATCAAATTGATGTGGGTTTGGTGGGTTCACCGGCGCCGGAGGTGGTTTCAGGTTCGCCGGTGAGTTCTGCGACGGCGATCAAGGAATATTCCGATCACTTTTCATTGTACCTCGAGAAATCGGAGCAGGGTTTACAGACGAATTATCTAAATCATCATCATCAACATCATCAAGAGAAATCTACTGCTGTTGATTTGGCTTCGATTGATTCAGTTTTGAGGTATATCACATCATATCATCAATGCACATCAACTGTTTGTTAAAATGTCTGAAAGATGTGGTATTTGATTTTAATCAAGTTTTGTATTGATATGAACAGCAGTGATCCAAATGATCCCACTGATCAAACCACAAGAATTCAAATGCAGCAACAAATTCAAGCTTCTGCTTGTTTATTACCAATGCCAACAACTCAAATCGACTCACCACGCAGCCACTTACACAACCAACAACCGCGGTTTGCACCACCACTACAATACATCCACCACCACCCGTCTGGGGCGGTTCCAGTGGCACCTTACTACCAGCATCACCCTCACCACCCTCCAACGGATCATCCGAATTTCATGTATTACACACCCACCAGACCACTACACCAAGGTTACAACTTCCCATTGCAGCAACAGCAGCCTACTAGTGCTAATGCACTGGCTGCTGCCGCCAGTAATCAGACCATCTTGAGCCCTGAGTTGCCTGTTATGGTTCCATCTAGTGGTCAAAACCAATATCAATATGTTGGGTACTATGCAACACACGCGATGCCGCCTTTATTGGGTGCTCAACATCAAAAAATGACATCAGTTTCACCTGTTGAAGCCAGTTTGCAAGAACAATATGTGAGAACTGCACAGCTATGACAGGTGAGTTCTTGATGTTTTTGCTGCAAAGGCCAAATTGGGATCTTGTTTATTTGTATGTTGTTGTATTATATGGTGTTAATCTTGATTTTATATTTGGTTTGTGATATGTATTTCTCATAGGTCGTATGATAACAGGAAAAAGTGCACACTTTTTCTTGATCTTGTATATTAGATGAGTGTATAAAATGGTTTTTAAATGTTTAATGGTTTGTGCACAATCTTAAACTGACTTTAAAATTCGACTTTAAACATCATATATTCATTGGCACTTCTAGTATTTTTTTTAATTTCTAGTTACTAATAAACTCAATACTATATGTTATAATACGTGGAAACGAGTTCAGATAATCTGATGGGTACCATCTAAATAACACATGTTTCAATTCCGTGAAAATTTGTAAGCCTCATCATACAGTCTACTATCCGACTTCAATGTTTTAGGATTCCAATTTTCCATTTCTTGTAGCTTGGAAGTTTTTCTTTCGCATTTCAAAAGTAAATCAAAGCTTATCAAGGGTCCCTTTTAGTTTTAAAACTCAACTAATTAGGACTTTAGATCAAAACTATTAAACAGTTAAGATTTGCTCTCTTATTGTTTATTATTATTATTGTTTTTACAATTACCTAACAAGCAATCCCTTAATGAATAATAATGTAGAAGTCTTTTCTATCAATAGCAAAGAAAATATGTTGCGCCTCAGTCGAACTAGTAAATCAATAGGGCGATTGAGTCATATCTTTACTATCTAGTATTGATATTAACTAACTGTTATCATTATTTTATCAAGTTTACATAAAGTGTCATGGACGATTTGAAAAAGAAAACTAATATGTAACTTATATTACTAGCCATACACGAATATGATGACTAGATGATACCATATCTCACTTGTATGAGACCGATGATGGGCATATCATCTTCCATTTTACGCACAAGATTTCCCCGTCATCAATCGTCATATAACAACTGACATATCAATCTCAACCATGTAAGTTGTAGCTTACTTGTTGTAAAGTCAAATTCTTATGGAATTTCATAACCAGTTAACATATTAAAATCATTAAAAAATTCGTAAGTAAAACACATCTTAAAGCATACCACGTGAACATAACACGAGCACACTAGAACACACGAACATTTAGCAAATAGCAATGATAAATTAGTTGAAACTTCACTTCGTTACACACACAAGCATGACTCGCCAAACTCTTAGAATATTCATTATATGTCTTCTTTTTTTAATATATGATCATAATCATGAACCTATTCTAGATTCTTTTTTTGTAGTTTTATGTTATTAAAAAAGAACAATATAGATTCTTAATGTTATCTGTTTATATTATCTTATTTATTAAGCTAGAATCTTGGTCATATACGTCTACATCTTTTGGAAAGATATCATGTGGACATGACCACATAGCCATGAGAACATATGTAACTAAAGTATTATTATTCTTTTGTGATTGATGTTTTTATATTTGTTTTGCTATTTTGGATGATATATTATCCAGTTGGCCACTTTTGAAAACTATGAGCCCATTACTTTCAAATGTTATTATAGGCGTGTAGACATTGGTCATGTTAAATGTATCATATCTATAAAAGAATCGGATAGGAATTAAAGTTGCTATCTATAATAACTGAGTCAAAAGACTTGGAATATAAATAATTCAAATATAATTTATGTGACTCCAACCATTAAAGACATGACAACAAGGGTCTCTTGAAAACAAACAATCAGGACCGAATTGGTCATGCCTACTAGGATATTTGTAAGGACAAGTCGAGATTTCAATATTGTTTTATGTAGATAGAATCACTGAAGTTGGCGATTACAATTATAAATAAATTTTATTAAAAAACAACTTGTTCGTCACGAAGTAGAATACATGTCCGTATGAACTGAGTTCCTTTGATATATTGGCAAAGTGTGTGTAACGAACGGCTTGGTCATTTTCTCACAAGCATGGTTCCAAAGTATGAAATTGTAATCATAATCCCTCTTTTTGGTTCTTCTCCTTATTTTTCTTTTTAAACAAAAATGTTGATGAGGTATAAAGGATCAACATGCGTTTAAGGGGATCGTATATATTTTCGAGGATTGGATATGCTTTAAAGGACTGGATGTATCTTGGAGGATCAATGATTTAGATGTGGAGTTATGTATATGAGGCGAGTGGGGACTAAATGATGTGGGCACAAAGAACAGGTGAAGTGTAGCTAACAGAATAACAAAATAGTATGAGACCACAGACCACGTCGTTGAAATCTGATTTGTGCTAAGTCATCAATATAAATAGAAGATATATTGTAATTAGAAGTCTAAGGGAATGTAATTTACTAAACGAACATGATTGTGGTGATTTACTCATTAGTAGAACCATATTTTAACATATGTGTTCCTATAATTTTAACAATTTGATATGTATTGGAAACATGAACTCGTGACTTTATGACTGCAAAGATGTACTAAATCTTCGCTTCTTAGTCCATTTTTGAAAACCACGAGGACTTGCATATCATTGCACTTCAAGGGTATTCCTGTCTTTTCAACACACAAGGTACATACACTAATGTACAATGTACTACAAAACAAAGATGCTCATCTGGAATCATACCCATAAACCTCACATGTTCATAATTGTAACGAGTGATTTTTCTTTTGTGGGCCTCTTTTCTGGTTTAAAGATGGTAACTTATTATATCCGAACCAAATAACGCCACAGATAAGAGGATTTTCATCGACGGACACTCCTGTCTTTAATCCCTTATAAAAGATGGACACTCGTGTGATCAGTCTATGCTATCATTTAAAATTGTCGAAACACATTTTAAGTACCGGTTCGATCCTTCGAAAAAGAGTCATGACAGCTATGAGGCCACAGCCGCCCATGTCCCAACTGCCTTCCAACTACCAACCTCCCATGCTCATAAAGTTTATGGAATTCCAGCCATGATTAACTGACATCAAATGTTCACCCGTGAGATATAAAAGTCAAAACAAATGTTTCTTCCGAAGCTGATAAATCTTCCGAAACTTAACATATCTTCCGAAGCTTGGCTGAAATCTTCCGAAGGTTATGTTTGCTTCTGAAGTGTTTTGAAGCTTAATCTATTTCTTCCGAAGGTTAAACTGATTTCTTCTGAATCTTATCAGAATCTTTCGAAGGTTATTTTGTTTCGAAAGTTTTGGTGAGTATTGGAAGTGTTAGAGTTTTGCTTCGGAAGATATCCAAAGGGTACTTTCTGCTTTGGAAGAATTAGTATAGAGTCCTAATTGTAAATTCTCTCAATTAGTTGTTGAGTGTGTAATGTGACCGTTATAGTTCGTTGGTCATTTATCACTATAAATAGGGATCCTATGTAATCAATAAGATATACAAAAATACACAGAAATCACAAATAATTGTAATCACATTCACTTGTAATCGTTGGTGAATAAAGTTCTTTCTTGCATCTTGAAGTTCATCTTCTTAGTTCTTGTTATTGTTGAATTGCGTATTCTTGTACTCAATTATATGACATCACCAAACCTACCCCATGCACTATCTGTCACTCCATCAAAGTGCCCAAATGAAACTAAGAAAAAAGTTCAAGGACAGCTAAGAAAAAGTAAACTTAAAGTTAAACCATTGTAATAAAAATCACACAATTGCACGCCTAGGGGATGCGAGACCATCGCGTCACAACACAATGCGCGGTTTTAACACCATCCTAATTAGCTGGACTTTAAACTTTTTATTGGACAAAACGTTTCAGATCTTGTTGATATAACCTTGATAAAAACAAGGATTTTGTGTATTAAGCAGGTCACAAAAACAATTTAGCGGGTGCCGCCCCTGCCATTCGTTCATTCTGGGATTATATGAGTGTGTTTTTCATGTTTCGTAACCAATATAAGAGTTCAACCGTAAGGTGTTTTTAACTCATACAAAATCTCAATTACATAAAATGATTTGTGACACTAAAATCACTAATGTATTCAAAAATTTTCTATGCCCGTTATCTAATTTTCCATTATTGTGTTTTTTTTTTTCGTCGAGTGTGCGCTTTTTTCTTATTGGGGTACTAAGCGATTTGCGCCTTTAAGTATGTAGTTACTTTGACTAGAATTGAGGCATCTGTATTCAACTTGAAGATTTACTATGAGCATATTATTAGTGTTCTAATTGCTAAAATACAAATTCTTTCAAAATCTACTTATAAAATGCGTCTATTACCAATTCGTGAAACTTGAAACGGCACCAATGTGACAAGGATAAACACAAATGTCACTAGAGTAAAAGACTATTAACACATATGAAGTTTCTACCGATTTAAAGGTTGAAAAGAAGGTAGATTTGCGATCATTTTAACTGAAAAGTTCAGATGACTACCCAAATGACTATATATTTTAGAACATAATCATATTGTTAAAATTAATCGTTTTGATCACTGCTCTATTAAAGTACTTTCAATCTTCAATCATAAAACAACACCTTAGCCCAAAAACAAAGATCTCCCAGTTTGGCCCAAAACCACGAGAATTCGTCTGTCCATCATTTGTTGCATAATTTTTTATCCGGAAATTCAAAGAAAGAAGGTGAATTTGCTTGCTTCTACCTGGTCCAACCATGACTAAAAAAATATACCATGATTCATTAAACAACCTGAAGAACGCTTAAAAGCTTCTTTGACGCTATGATGTCAACGAAAATACAGCAGCTTTGTTTTTATAGACGAAAATGAATAATATCAAATTACTTATGTTTGATTCAATGTTTAAAGCTTAGTTATGTTTATGCTTTAATTAATTATATTTTTGTAATTTATGTAATTTTAATATTTTAGTTCAATTTTCTTTTTAGTTTAAAAAAGTTATAAGTTCTCTAAATCTCATAGCTTGTATTAGAAATTAAATAACTAAATTGAAAAATAAAAAGATTATAATAAATGAAAGTTCTATAAATAAAATTACATTTTATAAAAAAATAAAATTAATTAATCTATAGTATTTAAAAGAAGTTTGTATAAAAATGTGAGAATTGAAAAAAAAAAGAAGAAAAGTATAAATTACATATTTCATCCTTTAAAGAGTAAGGGCAAAATGGTTATTTAATAAAAATTTAACAAAAAAAGTTAATTTCAGTTAATAATGTCTGACAGAAAATGTAATAAATTTTCAAATAAAGGATATCTGGTGTATTTATTAAAGTTTAAGGACAAGATTCGTAATTTAGCAATAGTTAGAACTACAATATTTGTAATTTACTCTAATCTCAACTTACATATATAATAAATATAAAATACAAACACTTTAATTTAGACTATTCGTATAATATAATTTTATAATATGGAAAAACAGGCTGTTGGGGCATGATTGACGGGTTGATTATGTGTTATTTGCTTCGGAGCCTCCCCCTTGCATTCAACCCTTTGATCAACGGCGACTTCTCTTTATAACAATATTCTTATTTTCAAAAGATTATTTGACAAAAAAAATGTATATAGAAATTGATTAACGCATATAATTGAGGTCAAAATAAGTTTAGAGCTTATGCAACACTGTATATTAATGCTCTTTCACCTATCTTTTAGATATTTATAATATAATTTCATTGAAATAAAGTAAAAGAAACACTATGGATCCAAATGATAGAATTAGACAAATTGTAACAAAAAGAAGGAACATTAGGTGTGTTTTTTAAAAATGATCATTATTTTCTTATGAAATATATTTTCAGTTTTCGAAAAAAATATTGGTATAAGAAAAACATATTTATTTACAAAAAAAAAATACTTGTATCTGCAGAACAATTATTTATAAATATATCCCATTTTTATAAATATAAAACATTTATTTATCATATAGACCATTCATATTGTAATTTCTTAGAAATTTATAAACTTTTAAGACTTTTAATTAACATTTGCATTACAAAAGGTTAGTATAATCATCATCTATAACTTTTTATACAAGTTGCATATACATATTAACATTTTATAAGAAACTTTTACCATTTGTATAGTTCACCTTTGTTGTTTGGTGTTATTTTTTACAAATTTGTTTAAACCAAAAGCCTAATCAATCATGCACCAAAACCCCAACCCCTAAAAACCAAAGAAACATAAAGATAGACCACAAAAAACCTAACCAACCGACAAAAAAATTATTTCAAATCTTTGATTACAAAACTAAGTAATGCAACAAAAACTTTAATCCAACAAAATGAAAACAGATTAAACACACAATTGGAACCCTTTAAAAATTAAAACCACATATGAGAGGAATGGAGATTTGGAAAGAAATAGTGGTTGTTTTATGTTTATTAGTATAGAATTTTTATATTTTTTTATTTTAGAACGACTCCCACATCTATCTACACATATTCGTAAACTATACTAGCGGCCAACACCTAGATAATACATGATTAATTATCACCCTAAAACTCAAAGTCATAATCTTTGGTATCATAACCTTTGATATAAAATTGTTTATAATAATGATATCTTGAGACAACAATATATTTGGAAAAACCAAAATTATTTATACCATAAACTTGTTTTCAGAAAGAAATATGTTACTCTAATATGAAAAATATGTAGTAGGTAAAAATGTATTAAGTTATAAGTTTTTTTTGAACGGCAACAATGAAAAATTTCATTCAAAGGAGCTAGTGGAGAACTATCACAAGAGGCACCCAAAACAAACATTACAATCATCAAGATAAGCTTTTGACAACCATATAGATAATATAACAAAACAATTACACTAATTAGCTACACCATCGGTAGGTCATAACAATGAATTAATAAGTATGTTCCATTTCATTAAGGATCTAAGTAATACAAAAGTTACCAAAAAAGCCAAAAGGAAGGTATTATAATCAAGGGTTCATGTCCCAATAAATATGTTCTTCTTTGTTGGTTGTCACTAATTTATTTATTAACAAACTTGTGTTCATTAAAAAGACCAAATAAATAAGTGTATAGAAAAGCAACTTGTAGACCATGTGTTTGTGAGATTTGAGATTTCACAAATCAAGACAAGTAGAAAACCACAAGTCAAAAGTAAGATGGATCATTAAGACCAATGACACCACATTTGTTTCCCTAAATTTACATAAAATATATTATAATTAAAATTCAAAAGATGCATTGAAAACCAACAAAAGAAGAAGAAAATAAAATAAAATAATACATTCTGCCCATCCCTAACCAGATGTACACATTACACCCTTCTACTATCCAATCATGCCAAAACCAATCCAATACTTCAAGTGATTTCAATCCTGTTATTAAATCTTGATTCTTACCATTTTCAAACACAAAATCAACACTTTGTGATGTTTCATTCAATCTTGACTCAATCTCTCCAAAACATCAGCAACATGTCTCATTGAGGGTCTTCTTTCAGGGTTACTTTGAGTGCACCCTATCGCGATCTTCAAAACCGCGATTATTTCTTCTTCTTTATCGGCATCTTGTGCCAAACCCGGGTCCAAAACATCCGAAAGAGGCTTCTTTTCTTCGATACACAACTGAATCCAATGAACAAGATCCATTTCCTCAGAACCCACTTGCACAACAGGCGGTTTTCCAGTGATCATTTCTAGTAACACGACACCAAAAGAGTAAACATCCCACTTTTGTGAAGGTTTCACCACTTTGAAAGCCTCGGGCGCTTGGTAATAAGAGGCTGGAGTGTTTGAAGTCGAAGCTGAAGTGGCAGTCGTGGTGGTGGTTGCAACCTCTGAGACCACTCGGTTGGATTGAAGTACAGGGGTGCCACCACCGGCTATGTTAGCCAAGCGGCTAAGCCCAAAGTCAGATATTTCGGGCTCCATGTTTAGACCAAGTAAAATGTTTGATGGTTTTAGGTCACCATGGACATACTTTTTCGGGCTGAACTCATGTAGATAGGCTAAACCTCTGGCGGTCCCTCTCATTATCTTCAAACGAACGGGCCAAGAAAGTGGCACGAATGATGGCACACCAGGTTTCCCTGCAAACAATCAACAATGTCATTACAATTGTTCTAAGTTTCTATATTGTATAACGCGTATAAATCTGATTACTCAATATCAAATAACCACACTAGGGACGAGTTAAATCATAAAGTTAAGCTAGAAAATTACCATGAATTGCGATACCAAGATTACCATTAGGAACATAATCATAGATCAGCAACTTCTCATCCACAGACCAGTAATAAGCCCTCAAAGTCACAATGTTTGGATGTTTAAGCTTCCCGATTGCTTCGACTTCAGTTTGAAACTCTTTAAACCTTTGAGAACCACCTTCACCCAATCTTCTCACGGCGAAGGTAACCCCGTCTTCGAGTACAACTTTGTAAACAATCCCAATTCCACTTTTCCCCAGCACAAAAGCAGAAGCCTTTAAAAGCTCATCTAAATCAAACCCTAAATGAGCATCCAATGCCACAAGATCATACTGCTCAATGTGCTCAGATAATGTTTCTGATTCATCTTTCTTGAAGCATAAACACTCGTTTCGCCGCTTACTTCCTCCTTTCTCATACCCATTGTTCTTTCTACCACAAAGACATAATCTTGAATAACAATATGACAGAATCAAACCAATTAAGCAAATTCCCACAACATCACTGACTATTATCGCGATCACACCGCTTCTGCTCAACCCTTTTCGACCAGTTTCTTGTGTCTCCGATGGCTCGTTGCTAGGTAGGAATGGGAGTGAAGATGGTGAGCCAGCATCAGCTGGATCACACGGGTTCTTCAATGGTGGACCACATAAACCAGGGTTCTCTATGAATGCGGTTGGACCGCGGTTAACCAGGGCACCATTCTGTGGAATCGGGCCGGTTAAGTTGTTGTAAGTCAGATCAATGTAAACCTTTTCAGGCAGATTACCAAGGCTAGGTGGGATTGAACCATTGAACATATTATGAGACAAATCAACAGTTCCTTGCAGATTAGACAAATTCCCCAAATCTTTAGGGATCAAGCCAGTGAATTGATTAAATGAAAGATCAAGTTTTTCAAGAAAGCCCAAATTGGACCCAAACCCATCTGGGATTGAACCAGTGAGATTGTTTTGGCTCAAATCAAGTGTTCTTAACCTCCTACATTGAATCAGTGACATGGGTAATGACCCATTGAACAAATTACTTGATAAATCAAGATTTTGGAGGTAAGTAAGCCTGCTAATTTCATTTGGGATTGACCCAGATAGCTGATTGCCATAAAGCACCAAACTTTGAACCTTTTGAGCTCTAAAAAGCTCAAGAGGCAACCCACCCATGAACCTATTGTTCCTAATGTTAAGATGTCTAAGTTCAGAAAGTGACCCAATAGCAGGAGATATGAACCCTAAAAGCTTCTTTTGGGGTATGCTAACAGAGATTACCTTCTGTTCATTGCATGCAATACCATTCCATGAACAAGGGGTTTCATCAGAATAGTTCCAGTTGGTTAAAGACCCTTCAGGGTCTTGTGTAATTGACTGTTTGAAAGTCAAAAGAGTGTAGCCTTCATCATTTAGGCAACTTACATGAACTATGAAATGGGAGATGCATAAAATCAAGAAAATTGAAAGTGCAAAAGCAGAAAGCATCATGTAACACCACCCAAATTGAAATTTGACCAATTTGAGTGGTTTGAATTGGTTAAAAGATTACCTCTGAAGTTTAAAACAAAATCTTGAAGTGAGAAACAAGTGTTTGAAGAAGAACTATGGATGTGTGTGTGAGATAGAGTGTGTTTGTGTGTGTTGTGTGTGAAAGAGGGTGAGGGAGCATGGACTTGTTGGAGAGATGGAAAGCATTGAAAAAAGCTAAAGTCAAGTTGGTTTCAGCCTACAAGACATTGGGAATTTAGTTTAATAATTAATAATAATAGGCATACTTTTTAGAGTTGGTAGCTTTTATTTTAGAAAAGTGTATACATAGAAAATCAATCACCAACAGTCGCTAATCCAACCCTAACTAGTTAACGTAAGATACTCATAATATATAAATAAAAGTAGATTATGAATTCAAGTTTTACTCTGAGCAAAATGCTCAGAGTTAAATCAGGAGATTTTTTTAACAATAAGTTTCCTCCTGAGGGGGTTGGGGGTGCTGTCCCAACTGGGATACAGATAGATGAACCTGATGAAGATAACACCTACTCTCTGAAACAGGGTCGTACAATTGCCGTTCAAAAAAAACATAGAAAATCAATCAAAATAGTCACTTTTTATCATGTGTTTATATTATGGTGATAAGGTTTTTTTTCTTTTTATTTCTAATAATAATATGGCCATCTAAAATATTCTAAATCTCAAGTAGTTTATAGAGGTCCAAAAACACTCCCAACAAAAAGTATTTTCATATTCATAAAGTAAGCACTTTCACAAAGTAAAAAAGATATATCAGAAAGTAAATCAATAGATGATAATAAGTACAACAAATGCTTATATTACTTTGCAATATGCATGCTCTATAAGGATGTGTTTTACCTTTTTGTTTGTAGTTGTTTACATAATTTAAATATGACAAGATTTTAATGTTAAGTTTTACATAGAATATTCTGTCAACATGATTCATGATCACACCACCATCTTTAGTTGAGTCTTCAAATAACAAATCAAACAATCAACATTTGGTAATCAAAACCGACGGTTGGTATCTTTTTGAGTGTGCGGGTAGAGATATCAAATAAAAGGCTGGTTCGGGAACTGAAACTGGCAACCAGACCCTAATCGGACTGGTTTTGATATGATTTAAACTTGGTCGTTTACTTTAGTCGAACTGGTTTCAACCCGAATCAGTTTCAAATAAAGTGATTTTAACTTTTGTTGACCCAATTCGAACATGTTTTAAGACCGCTTTCAAAATGAATTTCAACCCGATTTGTACACCACTACACGTACAGGGTGGTTTTATACACAAGCACACGAGGGATTATGATTGCAAATCCAACCAAGAAAGAGAGACCGTTTAGCTGTGTGGGCCTGTGGGCCCAAAGTATGAAGTATGGACATCATGTGGTTTGTGCAAAATAGCCGTTTGTGTCTTTGTGAAGGCTCCTGGTGGCTGGTAGGGGAAATTAATACTGCTTTCTTTATTTAATTATGTCAGGATATGCAGTATTAAACAATAAAATGGAAATAAATAATTAAAAATAGTTTGGCTGCAGTTAATTGTGGAAAACAATATGTTTGCTCTTATTTTTTGTATTTTAAAACCTTTGATATCATCAATTCTACTGTTTTGACAATCTTACTATTTACACTTGGCTTTTTAAAAACACAAGAATAAATATTTGACCATTTACTAAAACAGAGATTATTTTTCATTTATCAGGTATAATTTTTTCATTACTACGTAAAAGTGACCTAATCATCATCCAATTAAAACATGTTATGTATTTTTATTTATCTGAAACTATCGTAGAGTATTTTAAAGGGAGGGGTGTCCATTGAACCCAAAAGTACCCTAGTCGTTACCAACACTATTAAAAGTGTTTAAAAATATCCGAATCCCAAATATCCGAAAATTCAGAATTTCGGATTCTGATTCGGATTCGGATTCGGATTCGGATTCGGATAGTGTGAAATCTTCGGATATTTTAATAAAAACTACGGATATCCGAAAAAAAATTCAATAAAATTTATTATATTTTTATAAAATTAATTAAATAATATAATTTTTTTAATTTGGATATCCGAACGGATATCCGAATCCGAAATTTCAGATTCGGACAGTGAAATTCACTATCCGAAATTTTTGGATATCCTAATTTGAACACCCCTAAACAGGCTTCAAATGTGGGTTAGCGAACCAAAAATCCAACCCGCCCACCTTACCAGAGCTGCTTGCGACGGTATACCTGCCCAAGCCATGCGAGCATGTGAGATGCACTTTTCTGCCTGTGTATAAGGGTGTTGAGGGTATTTTAGATTCTACCTTAAACTATCCTAGCTATCAACTTACCATAATGTGTTGCAGTATTTTTACCAAAATGCCATCCCGCAAGAGACTACCCACACAATATTGCTCAACGATTGAAAGTGATGAAAACAACCGGCTTCTTTCTTGGGTTGTAGTACCCGTGCATCAATCTGGCACCACTTCCCGATTAGGTTACGAAGGTGTTCCCGAGACTTCCAGCCACTACTCGAAGCTAGAAGGTGGTACGCCCCAACACCCTAATTGGCACAAAAGTTATAGTGCATTGTGCTAGTTGGTGCAAAAGTGATAGTATTGTTACGTAGAGGTGACCGAGTTTTACTTAAAAATTAAATGACTATAGGTCTATCATTGAGTATTTTTCCTTGTATTAAAAACTTTAATATTGTTTAAATTAAGAAATTTTTAAAGAGTATAACCCTTTCCATAATATATTTAGTAACACTGCTGTTCTTGTGTTTGTCAATTATTTGTACACGCCTTTCATATTTGTGTGCTTATAAATTTTCACATGTTGTCCATAACATGATAACCTTATTTATTGAATGATTGCTTTTTATTCTGTTTGCACAGGGGAAAAAGCCAAGAGGGAAGTTTCTAAAAACATGAAAACCTGCCTAAAAGTCTGAGCTCACATTTGTACAACTCATTTTGGTTCCATACTTCCATACCTTATTTGTAAAGAAAATTTATAAATTTTTACATTTTGATGTATACACACACATTTTATAGATTATATTTGTACTTCTTTTTAGTTCTTATGAGAAAATACATCACTGTAATCCTTTTTAAATTCTTCCTACAACATTTACGATAGGCCGTTGATTTTACGATGATTCACGATAAAGTTTAATAATGTTATTACTTTTTTTTTTGAACAGCACATAATGCTATTACCTAAAGATATCATGTTAAGTTAACTTGTTTCGGGTTTTAATAACAACTAGTAAATATACCCACGCGATGCGACGGTGTCGTACGCGACGTGATAAAGTATAGGCTTCAATTGAAACGACTCGTTTTTTAACTAAATTTACGTCGAATCCTAGAGTTACTCGAATTTATATCATCGAACGAAAACATATTATATTTTACCTCACTCGTATTCGAATAAAATATACGTCGAAACATAAACCAACTATAAACGTACATAAAAATTAGCACACAAGCGGCTTACATTTGAACCAGCTTGAGTTTAAACAATATTTACATCAAAATATAGATGAACTCAAACTTGCACCGACACATACATAAAACTAAGAATGTAAGAAATTAGTTTTCTTAAGTAAAAATGTATAACGGGTAAAGGCGAGGCTTTAGAAACTCGAGGGCACCGACACATACTTTAGTTACATTTTATATCAACTCTTGACATGTGAAATTAAAAAAGAGACAATTTGATCATAGTTTTGTTGTGAGATACTATTTATTTGTTGATTTTGTTTTATTTCAACAAGTTTCATGTTTTACGTTTTGCTTTATATCTTAGTTAAGGAGAAAAATAGTGTCGTAGTGCGGGGTAGAACAACTATTTAGAATCATATTGTAAATTCAACTAAAATTAACCATTACAAAACTTAACTATTATTAAATAATTCATTTCTTTACTATCATCTTCTACTACAAGTTAGTTGAAGAAAAAACATCAAAAGTTCACTTATTAGTAACAAGATTAATATATATTTTATTCGCCTCACTTAATTTTAAAAAAAGTTAAACATTTAAAAATATATATTCCATAGGATTTAAGCACCTAGTGAAAGTTAAGTGGCTTTTAGAGGGTAAAAAAAACAAGTGATTTTAATAAAACACTTGAATAACTTATCTACTACTGTTGGGTGATGTTCCGTATCCTAAAATTGAGCCAAAGAGCCAACCTCTATTGTTGACCAAAGACTTATCACTACTAATAAGGCCATGTGGTGTCGTCTAATGTTCCTTAACTCACATAGACGTCACATCACTCGTTTTATCATATTGCACTCATCTTCACCTGAGAAAATAGTTTAACTCCTTCACCTCACTCCAATTATAAATCTATCTACCTTGTATCCACGCCCGTTAACAAGTTCACAGGGAGGGTTTTAACGCCTTTTAACGTCGAGGGAGGGGTGGTATGTAACGCCATTAGTGCCTCCATGTTTGATAACGCCCCTAGGGCATTTAGTTACGCAGGGCCAAAAACACCATTTTAACAAGTCTCAAGTAGTCCTTTGTGAATAACGAAAATCTGCTCAATCAATTGTTATAACTGATCTGACCCCATCCTATATAGGTTGTGATCCAGCCTGACCCAACTTGGTTTATGTTTTTTTTAGAACAACAATTCTTATATCTATTTACCCCTACTTCTAAACTACATCATATATTAAACTATCTCGTGTTACGATTTGAGTCCTGATCTTCTTCAACCCAGTTCATGTTTAACTCATTGAAACTTGAGAAAGAAGGGTCTGAAAACCTTTACCTAGAAAGAGTTTTACATTTTACTAGCAATTCAATATAAATAAGCTTAACCGAATACTAATGTTATGTTCCTTTTTCTTTTTCTTTCTACGATATGATAATTTCAACAAAATATTTGTTATACCCGTTGCAGCCTTAAAGCTTTTCAAACCGACTCGGACCATGGTGATCGTGGTTTTCTAAAGATGTCATGGACAGTTCATTTTCATGCTTTTCCCATCCACCCGTATCCGCCTTCAAATGAACGACGTAATAGATAATTGATGCTATCATTGAGATTAATGCCAACACGGCCCCACCAGCAAACACGCCCTTGCGTAAGGTCTCACACGACAGCTCGTTACCACCATAGACGCCTCGATATTTAGTGTGGTAAGCGTTTTTTGCAGATCCTGCAAGCAGACATGCTTCTGCCCCAAGGAAGCTGACCCTGTTCACATGTTCAAAGAGTAATAAATTGCCAATCAGTCGCTCGTCCGAGCTTTTAGTTAAAGATGGTAATGTGGGCGGATTGGGTAACGAGTCAAAGCAATTACAATTTCAAGCATTTTTTCATAATATTAGCTCGTACCCTCAAATCATACACCTTGGAGTCAATTACTTTATTTTTTCTTGAACGGCAAAGAGAAATATATTAAAAGGGCTAGCAAGAAACTAAAAATCTTACATGATAAAACTGTACAGTAACAATAACAAGAAAAGAAAAAAAACACCGTGGAGTCGATTCCTAGGTGTATTCTTTATCATTTATGCATAAAACTCCTGTGGAACCTAATAATGACCAAATTTAACCCACAATTATATAAGACGCGCCTTCATCACCCTAATGTGTTTTTCTCAGAGCCTAATGCCAATTCATGTCTTTTTTTAAACCTTAGACCACTTTGTGTAGTTCCAACACACCATGAGAGAGCTTAGGGGTGTAAACGAGCAAGGCCAAACCTAGCCCGAGCTCGTTAGGATAGAGCTCGGCTCGGTTTGACTTAGGTTTAATATTATGTTATTTTACTTGTATTTTATATATATCTTTTACCATTCTTTTTTTATAAATAACATAATATATATTATTTAATTATTTTTATTATAATTATATAAACATAATTATTATATAAATATATAATTAATAAATTAAGTAAAAATTACATAAATAAAAAAGCTTTTTAAGCTCTCGACTTGAGCCGGCATGCGAAGTGCATATTCAAACTCGTTTACTAAATGAGCCTCGTATGAGTTCGAGCTTGTTTAAATTCAATTCCATTTGAGCTTTTAAAAAATTAATCCCAAATAACTTAAAAGCTTGCTTAACTCACTTACACAATCTATCACTTATCTTCATCCTTATAATTACAATAAACATTACTAATTCTTTTTTTTTAATTAAATAATATTTTTTATGACTTTATCATTAACTTTTCCCTCTCATCCATTAACAATCACTTTCAAAAATATTAAAAAATTTATAAGGGTTGTATCCTGTTTCCCCAAATATAGGAAAATACGGTACAATCCCCATAAATTTTATACATCTTTCACACACAATCTCTTACAACCATCCCTATAATATAACGTATCCACTCACGTATACATGAGCTTTACCCAATTGCTCAAAACATAAAAAATCTGTTAAGTTATAGTTTCAGAGTTCAGAGTTCAGAGTTCAAAGTTCAAAGTTCAGACTATGAATATACAATACTCAGTACAGTATAGATTAATATATGGGCTTGACCCAATTGCATAATGGGCTCAACCCATTGGGGTTTTCATGCAACTTTCAACAGAAAATCAATATTACCAAATTCCATGTAGTGACAACGATCACCAGTGTAATACACAATAATCAAACAACCATACGAACAAATCAAATTGTGCCCTAACTAAACCAACACCAACAATAAGATCATATAACAACACATTGAATGATTAATAATCAATGAACTGAAGAATGAAGATCAAACTCACCATGAGAAAACGAAGAAGAAAATCGCCATACTTCTCGAAAAGCCCCTCACAAGCCCTTTACCGAAGCACAAGCACTTTGTAACGCCGTTAACGACCGTCTGGCTGATCAGCAACAATCCAAACACCGTTAGACCGTACACCGTAGACGCATCGGAGGCGTAGACACAGTAATCGGTCTCATCGTACTGATCCGGCACAACTTTCGCCTATGAATAATAAACCAAGTACAAACAATATAAGTTACAATAATTATACACGATGTATGTTTCTGACAAAAAAGTAAACTTAACGGTTTACAACAGTTTATGTTTTTATAAACTGTCGTTTATATGTGATAGTGTATGTAACATAGAACCTTTCCGGATATTAATGAAAGAAGGAGAAAATGAGTACCGTGCTACGGCGGCGTTCGGCAGCGACAGCGAGGATGAAGGCCATGAGGTGAAGTGAAATGATGACGACGATGACGAAGATAACAGAGATTGAAACCGCCATTAACAAGGTGTTGTTGCAGTTGACACTCGAGAGACACTGGTTTTTGAGAGGGTTTTGAATGGGTGATTATTGCTCTTTTGTCATCTTTTCTTTTTTTGGTTTATGGCATATTATTATTGGAGTTGTAAGCAATTATGTGAGGGCTTTGTCAGGTTTCATGATGAAGTGGCAAACATAATACAGCATGTGATGGATGAGTAGGAAGGTAAAAGATACCTGGTCCAATAACAATTTTTTACTATAGTTATATAGGAGTGCGCAAGATATAACCGAAGAACTGTACCGTTAAAAACCGTTATAACCGAATCAGTTGTATTACCATACGGGTATAATTTGTGCTTGGCGGGTTACGGGTACAATCACGATACACTTATAATATTCTTAAGCTTTAAGCTATTATGTGGGAACTTTATTATTTGGAAAGCTCGAAACAGTCGGGTCTTCTCCTATGTTCGGAAAGAACCGATGGAAGTCCTTATGGAGACTAACTAGCAATTTTCTTAGGATTAATTTCATATGTATTCCTACAAAACTAGTTAAATATCATATATATCCAAACAAAATTTTAAATATCATATATGTCTCTATAAAACTTATCTTATATCATATATATCCTTTTAAGATAATTAAAATATTATATGTATCCATTTCATATATTGCACAAAAAATAATTCATTATATAACCATTCGGATTTTATTAAAGCTTTACATCTTCATATTTACTTATATTTACTCATCTTTTTATGGAGTGTTTTTGTGTTTTTAGAACCAAATTTTTATTTCTTTTATAAGTGACTCGATTTTTATAATATTTTCTATTATATCTTTTACTAAATTTCATAATGATTTTTACTAAATTTTATACCTTTTTTAAAACTATTTTCCCGGTCGTCTCGATTAAATATCCTTTTTAAACCTCTTAACAATAAAGTTTTATTCATATACGTCGTATTAATGTAGGTTAGATTTGTTTGTAGCTTCTTTTCAGTTACATACAAACTTCTATAAAAAAATAAAAACTTAAAAGAACGATAAAAAATATAGTAGAAAGATGAGTTTAAAGTGTGTAAAACAAAGTTTTAAGAAAATAAAAGGTAAATTGATTATATTTTATATTATATGCATAAAATATGTTAATATAAATATATGATATTTTGATTATTTTATTCACATATATTGTATTTAGAATATGCTTTAAATATATGACATTTAAAAGGTTTTGTAGGATATATATGATATTCATTATGTTTTGTAGGGATATATATGATATTAAAAGTTTAATTTGGATATATATGATATTTTGTAAGTTTGTAGGGATATATATGAAATTAACCCATTTTCGTATAGATTTAAAACATAAGCAAAAATGGCAATACAGACCGGAACTCTTTGTGTTGTTTCTTCTTGTAGCTTTCTCTTCTAGTATCTTGCTAGTTATTTAATAATAACTTGAATCAAGATGTTTATCGTAATAATTTCCCCTTAAAATTACATTACATGATCTTTTTCTGAAATGACGTTTTGTTTTTACCATGAAAAATATAAGTAATACTAACCATTGTTTAATTTAAAAAAAAACATAAATAAAAAAACCCACTACCACCCTTTGTGATGGATCTCTGGCAACCTCAGATTCTTTTTCATGATTTTAAACAACATTAAGATCACCCTGTCCTGTGATGTTCTCCATGTTGATGCCATTCATAGAGGTGATTGCAGTGGTTGTACAAAACTCTGGTTATAAACGCGGGGCGTTTGGGATTTTGCTTATTAATACCGCGCTTTGCAATCTAACGAACAGACATCCAAAATAGGGAGGGTATACATACTAATCAGTTTACTTGCTACCTTTTTATAAAACACAAACAGATGTACATAGCAGTCGATCACAAATATAAAAGATGACTGTGCTCATAAACACCCCTCACCACACTACACCTGCTAATACTAATACTAATACATAACTATTACAAACATTAAGGCACAAAATACAGCCTGCTGCTAATACTAATACTAGTCAACCATTAACATCATAATCATCATCATTTATCATCATCAACATCATTATTCATCATCATCGTTGTCGTCAATCATCATCTACGTGAAAAGAAATGAAAATCTGGGTGGTGGACCTGAAGCTTTGCCAACCAGCTATCAGCCGCCTGCAAAAGATCAGTCAACAACGTGCGTTCATTGTTGATCCACAGTGGTGCTTTTAACTTGTATGAAGCAAGACCAAACACTGGTAAAGAGATTTTCGGGACCCCATCTGCCTCCATAGGTTGCATGACGACTGGTGTATGCTCACATTGATTGCCTTCAAAATGACAATTGTTCAAGATAAGTGGCCACTTACGATTCCATTATTAACAAAACAAGCTGTTGGAGATGGCATTTGATATGCTTTGCTGATTGAGGTTGTGAGTTGTGACAATTAGATAATCAGTTATTTGTGTGTGACAAATTCTGATCTTTCTTGCGAAAAACATTAGAAACGTCGCTCAATATAGAAAACTACAAACCTGTGGTGGGTGTATGAAGAGAATGAAAGGTTAAAAAGCAAGCGTCAAGATCTTTCAATGTTGGTCCCATAGGAATCCTATAAATTGGATACCTATTAAAGTACCAAAAGAAATTAGCAATACTTTCATATGTGATGTATATAAAAAATATTAAAAAGAAACAAATGTCATGAATGTAGTACCATGCCACAGATAACCAACTAGAAGATAGTAAGTCGCAACTTCTCACAGTTTTCAATTCAGGGAAGCAACGGGCAAGATCAAGGATCTACACAACAAACAGAAAACGGAAATCACTTTGAAATTAAACAAACGACATGACATTTTATAAATTTGTTTCACTTTATGAAAGAAACAAAACCTTATCAGTCAAAGGTTCCCGACCCCAAGGTTGACTGTGCTCCAGATACTCAAATGAGAGACAGCTTTGAGGTCTCATAGATTCACCCTCGTCACTAGAGAAGCCTTCTTGAAGGGTATGTTGGTAATTTAACGACAATTGATCAAAACGCTGTGAAAGTTCACTCTTTGGGAGATCAAAATCACTGCTTGCATCACTACTTGAGTCCCTGAAAGAGTCAACGTCACTGTCCTCACTGTGTTGCCTGTCACAACAACAAATAAGAATAATGTTTAACAGAGAGAAAATCAAATCACATTCAAAAGCACTGATCTAATATAGTGACAGAAAAATTTGTGTAACTGTAAATACTTGTATAAAAAAGTACCAATAAAACTTATCCAAAGATAATAAAATATGTATGGATCTAACATAAACTCAATTCTAGAACATCATATTCATGTAAGTTTATATGGTAAAGAAACCATTAAAGACACTTAGAAATCAAGACAAAGGCAAATATAGAACAAAATAAGTGTAATAAAGCACTAAGCAAAGTATCACAATAGCTCAACCAATATATACCAGCCCTATTTGTACATCGATTAGCTCATTGGCAAGAACTAGCCAACCCATTATAATTAGGGTTCAACTATAAACACAAAGATGGTTTATGTAATAATTAAGGTTTTACAAATAAGAAAATAGTGTATTCCCTACATGGAGAGGCTAAAATCATCAAAACAAAGAAGAAAACTAATGAACAATATCATAAATAGTTTTTTCTAGAGTTTCAGGATAGAACCGACAACTGTCTTCTATATTCTCGTTTACTTATTTCAATAAAAAGGTATTGGTTCCTAACACATGAAGCAGTCTTACTGCATGTAAGCAGAACTTGCATTTAGGGATATAACCAGCATTAAAGAAACAGAGTTAAATTTACAAATCAATCATTATATATAGATAAGAAGAAATGACTCGGCCCCTAAATGATCGATTTCAGTCTCTATATTGAGGATAATGCGCTGCAAGCTATTAAATAAAACATAGTAAGATCAAAAACAAGATTTACATCTTAATACCTTGATTTTGCTGAAGACTTCAATGGGTCAATGTACAATTGAATTCCAGACAAATAAGGCACATAATACTGAACAACACTATCAGTATCATTCAATGTTAAAGGAACTCCAGCACCATAAGCACTCCACTCCTTAAAAGACTCCCACAAATCACCAAGCACAAAGTAAGGCTGAAACTCATCACCACTCCTCCACCGACCTGTAACCCTCTAAAAAAATACCAAAAACACCATTAACAATCATGCATCTCAGGTCCTACTTTGTTGCTTTCAAATCCCCCTACATATATAAATTTGTTAAGTGGACAACATTACCAAACCCTTGACATTTCTTGTAAACAATAACAATTCGAAGTTACTTCGAGTTATTTATCTTATCAGTTTTCAGTAAACTATAAATGAATCAATAAGCAGAAAAGCTTTTATTTTATTTTTTTTTATAAAAATAAGGGGGCATTCAAATTCTTAGATTTTAGACTACTTGTTACATCTTCAATTCCACAAATTTCTTGATTTTCAAGTATGCAATGCTTAGAAGTCATACCAATCACCATATAAGTTATGTAATCAAACTCAAACGAAAAACTATCAAAATCACAAAAGTTTAACATAAGTTTAGTGTATAGATAATAATAAATCTGCATTAAAGAAGATTAATGAAGATAAAAACAAACCTTATGCTGATAAGGAACAGAAGGTGTAATCGACTCCAAAAACAGCTTCAAATTACACACCGGCGACGGCACCGGAGATTCCACCGGAATCAGCTTCGATAACTGTACAACTCCGTCGACCTCAACAGCACCAGATGACGTCGTAGATTCCGTCGGAGTGACGTCACTTCGAGCTCGCCGGAGATTCTCCTGATTCTGAAGATTTCTTCTCGTTTTCAACGGACTGTAAAATCTATCATCTCCACCACGACTCCGACCAAACTGCAATCCAGCTCCCAACATGTTCTACGAAACCCTAAATCACAACTTCTTCAAATTGACCAAAATACAACAATCCAAATCACGAGATTGATTTTGATTCTTTTAGTCGGAATCGAGAATCCAAAACCCACTGAAATGTCAAGATTGATTTTAAAGATTATGTATCCTCTATAACTATACAAAATCCAGCAACGATTTATCGATTGAAGTTTCGATTACTCCGAAAACCCTAGCAATAACCCAAATCAAACGATACCCATGAAGAAAAAATTCGGTTTTTTTGAACGATTTGGGTGTGGGAAACTGTATGGATGATTAATAATCGATTTGATTATGATTTGGTGGGAAAATGGAGGTTTAGAGGATTGAAACGAAGGGGGATGAAGAGATGAAAACTTAAAGCAGAGTATTGTGAAGAAAATGGGTGGGTAGGGGAGAAGATGAAATAACTCCTGAAATAATATACAGAACAAAAGAAAATGAAAAATGAAAAATGAAAATTGAAATATGAAATGTTTTTGTTTTTTTTATGATTTGACAAAAATGATGCTTGGGATAATTGCATATTCGTTATAATCCCTTCATGTTTCATGGGGTCAATGATGTATGTTTTAGACGATTGATGTAACATTTCCAACTTTTGAAAGTGATTAGGTTTACAAGAATATTTTATTGACGAGAAAAAAGCATTTAGGTCAGTTTTTGAGTTGTTACGTGTTGTCGTAGTGTTTGTTTACATTTTAATTTTATATAATGAGAGAGTATTCTGATACAGTTTTGTTTTCAAATAAGATTAGGTGATTTATCACTTGTAAGAGCAGGGTAGAAGTCTTTTTATGTCTTCTTTAAAGTTGCTTTCAAGTACGCTAAGTAGTTTTTGTCTTTGTTGCACCTTGGTTATGA
Organism: Flaveria sonorensis; assembly: GCA_025506505.1. NCBI lineage: Eukaryota > Viridiplantae > Streptophyta > Magnoliopsida > Asterales > Asteraceae > Flaveria > Flaveria sonorensis. The sequence goes on along the minus strand of CM046430.1, from coordinate 49,271,433 downwards.
ATACACTAGTTAAGTGTGCTCATGCATAGCATGCTTTTTGAAAATGACATCTCCTGTTAGTATAGCTATATATATCTCACATGAAATTCTTGAATTTTTTAATTTGTAAGTTTCCTCTAGAACTCTATCTATTCAGTATAACGAAAGAGATGTCATTATAAGCGTCGTGAACAAGGAAGAGAAGGACGTCACACCAAAAATGTTATCTTTGGGACATTTTATTTATTTTGGCTGTGTATTTATGCAAGTACAGTAAATTTTAAAATCTATAACTGAACATTTTTAAGTGAACATTGTACGTTATTTTTGTAGTCATGAGTTGTTATAATTCGGTGGAATATTTTAATATGAGTTGGAAGTTGTTAGTGCTTCTTTCAATTATTAACCGTTAAGGGTTTATTTGTGCATGTCAGTTTCAATAATTTATTGTGTTGTTTTTTAGCTAATAACATAATTTTTGTAAGTTGTGGTTTAGTATATCTATTCAAAGAACATAAAATTCATTTTTTGCATACAACTTTCTAGCAAAATAAATGGTAATGAGAATGTTTGTTGAATATGTTAATGATGAATATCAAAATATCATTTTTGTTGTATGACTAAATAGGTATTAAACTAGGAATTTGCATTAAGAGGATAGGAGGATCGGCTACAAATCAATCAGATAAATAAAAACAACAACAGCCTTTAGCTTCTTGCTAGTTTTTTAAAAACTCTTAGTTGTTCAAAGAAAAAAATTACATTTTTTCTCGAGTTATATTTTTTAACCAACTCAATTAATCTTAAAAGTCAAATGAAAAGGCTTATTCGAAAATCAACTTTAAACATCTCCAATCAACATACCTAAGGTCGAATTCTTATCGAACTTATTAAAATATATATTATACTGAAATCAAGTGTTTTACAAAACAAGCGAAAGAAAATTTCTAATCAAGTATTTGAAATCACCCAACATGTCGATTTGAACTTATAGTTTAAATGCATGTGGTAAATGAAAGCATTTGCATGGGTTGAAATATAACGGTTATAGAATTAAGACAAATTGAATTTTAATAATTCAAACTATCACATATTGGCTGATAATAATCCATACTATTAGTTTAACCAATAATAATTTTTATTTTTATTTTTGTTATCAAAGCAATACTAGAAACATAGTTATTAATTTGTTTGATTTTGATTTTGCTCATAGTAATGATTATAAATGAAATAGGGAGACACGTAGTGAAATAAAATGAATAACAAGTAAAAATAAAGTGTAAGTTAATAAAAATTACGCTTTTAGGATTGCCATTGTTAACAAAACGGAAAGTTATGATTATTATCGGCCAGTTTGATACTATGAATTATTATCACGCAATAAATCATAGTTTTGATTATTAAAATTCAATTTGTCTAGTATTAATTTAATTTACAGACGAAAATATTAAATTTGAAATAAAATGAGATAAACATGGATAACATGTAACTTTTCATTTACGTATTGATTTTATAATTGGTGTTCAAATCTAGTGTCTTGCTAGTAGTTGTATTATAAATATGAAATCTTTTGCTGTTAAAAAAACAAATAAGAAGGATTTGTTTTTTTAAAAGTTATGATAAACAGGGTAAAATGGTAAATTTCAGTAAAAGCTTTACCGAACACACTGATTATTGCACATGTGTCACTGGAGTCCACATGGAGGTGAGGGTCAGATGGTGACTAATGTACCCTTTGGACACGTGTACGGACCTCATCTAAAGGAGTTCAAGATCGTATTTAATTGGTCCATTTGGAGTGACTATATTGAGTGTCACGTGGCTGTACGCGACAACACGACGACGTTTCTCTGGTTCACCTTCCCACGTGCATGACCCACAAACCGTCCATTTATATTACTACGCTTTATTTACAAGTTTAAGGGAAGAAAACTAACAATAAAACAGAATATTAGTTTATTATTGGTCTTAAAAGAGACTATATACATCGTTACAAGTTTAAGAAATTAAAAAAAAATGTATTATAATATAACTTATAACTTATGAATATAAAAATTTATATTGTTCAAATCTTACAAGAACTTAATGAGACAAAATTACGTATGGGTGCATTAGACGGAAAAAGGCAAAACTATTTCATTTCAAGTCCTCTAAAACTATGTTTTATATTCATATGATCAATATATACGATAATGATGTCAAATTAAGATCTGGACTGCTTTATAAGTTGTAGATCAACAAAACATAATTTAATAAGCTAAATGTATCACGTTCACCCAGATTGTTCATCGAGATTGTTTAAGTTCATGTATGATATGTTTAATATGTTCTGGTATCATTAAAAATATGTTTTTATCTATTTTTAACATTTTAGGACCCTTACTCCTCAATGTGACCGTATTAGTTCTTTTTTCTAGTATTCTTTGAATCGATTGATCTACAACACATTTAGCATGTCATAAATTTGCTACCAAACGGTCCAAACAGTTTATTCTTATTGTACAAAAATATTGTACAAAAATCTAGATATGAGATATAAATTATGTGTTTTTGTTAGGTCGGTGAATACTTATGTCAATTTTTAGATCAAAATTATGCTTCAAGCATTGTGTTTGTATTTTATAGTTAAGGATTAACGCTAGACAATGAGAATAGTTTTTGGTCTATTTTTAAAGTCGCATATTATATCATTCTAATGTTGGAGCCTGGGCGGACCTAAAGCCAAGAGAGAGGGGGCAACCGCCCACCTTAATTTTTTTTTCAGTGTTATATATACGTGAAAATCCTAACCGCCCTCATAAAATTTTGCAATCGCTCCCCTTTAAACTCTTGAAACTAAAGAAAGAGCAAAATTATCTCAAACGCATTATTTGAAGCGGAACTACAATGGGGTCCGGTGATCTTCCGACAAGCCGGCAAACCATATTTTCTCACTGACCGAATCTGTAATCGAATGGATTCTTAAAATTTCACTCTCAAATAATCATGTAATTAGTAGGAAGAAAAAAATAATCAAGATAAATATATTTGATAATAATACAAGTTGAATTTAAATTAGTTTCAAGATTGATCTAAAAAATGTTAAACATATCATTAATTTTATGAGTATAATTATTTCAAACATCACATATCACCACTTTCATGAGTGTAATTGCTTCAGTACGATTCTTGTTATATATACCTATACGCAAATTCACGAGTTTAGAAATCATTTTAACGATTTTTTACGTCAATGAACCGCCGAGAACCGATCTTCTCGAACTGGACTGAAATATATATATAGCCAAATAATCTATAGCTTAATGTAATTTCTATTGTAAATCATTTGGAAATGACCCCACCCCCCAACTCGTGAACCTACACTGTTTGTTTTAATCTATTGTAGCTTAATGTAATTTCTTTTATAACTGTCAGGGTGTTGTACCACTTTAATTGATTTATATTAGTCAAATATATAATCAAACATATAATCAAACATAACTACACATATAGAGTAAGGTGTAAATAGAAAATAAAGTAAGATGTAGTTAGATAAATCCATTAAATAATGTTTAAGAGCATTTACGACAGAATCTCCTTCTTCATCTTCATATTTTAACTAAACTTTATATTTCTTTACAATTATCTCTTAACTTTGTTTGATATCACACATCTCATTCTTTATTTTTATCTCTATCTCACTCACAAACACTTATTTTATTATAGTTTCTCTCTTTTATATACACACACACAAAATATAAAAATTGATTAATAGTAAATCTCTATGTTTAAAGAATCACTATTTACAGAACTTTAAAGTTTGAAGATACACGTCTAATCTCAGTTATAAAGTATGATCCATGGATAATGAGATGAGACTTTATACTTGGAGATAGAAAAACCATACGCGTAGAAATATAAGGCGAACCACAACTCTATCCTACACGACCTTATATGTGATATGGTTAAACCAAAGACAACGTCATCTTATATTAATTTGCTATTAGTATTCAATATAATTCTTACACCTATATAACTTTAATAGTTTTGATAGAATTTTAGCAACTGGTATATTTTGAGATTTGATGTTATAATTTGGGACCAAGTATGCAAGTATGTTGGTAGAACCAAAATGGCATTTTGTCTTTTGAAATTGAGGTTGGTTATGAGCAAGAGGGGACGATGGCACACACTTGTGATATTTTTATTGAATGGTGAATGGACCCATTGGTTTCATGTGTGGTTGATGTTCATTCTTTTGTGCCATTCTTCATACATGATTGTGACGACTAACCCAAATTATTGTGCTAGGGCATATCCAAAAAGCATCATCCTACTCACCTTATTCCTTTTAAATAAAACCGATCCAAACATCATGTTTAAGAGAGCGTGTGAAACATACGAATAGAGGAACTTAAAAACAGATCCACAATCTCAAACTCTCTCTCCTTAAAAATACCCTCAAACGTCATTGTTGGGACGCACTGAGGGGAGCGGAGAAAAACATGATAATAAATAATTTTAAAATCTAATTATAAAAAAAACGAGGAGAGAAAAACACTTTTCTTTTAACAATAAAAGATCGAAATATGTTCGTCAAGTTTATAATTGACTAGTTTTCTTTATAGACATTTTTTAAGAAAATAGAAACAACTAGTATTAAGCCTCCCGCATTGCAATGGGATGCGTAAACCGTGCCAAGTAGCATCAATGACACACCATCGTCAGTGGCCACTAACACCAAAAAATCGTATTAATATAGAAATAGAAAACAAAAAAATAAAACCGAACTAAAAGTAGACGTAATAACGTTAAACCATGCAAGCAAAACGTAAAACATATAAAACAATAAGTAAGTCGACCAGTGCGTTGCGACGGAGCCGTTAAACGGGAAAATAAATGTAAAATTGTTAAACCACACACGCACACTGCGGCGAGTTAACTCATAAAATTTAGACCGAAATGTAAAACGAAAACATAGTAAAATATGAAAGGTATAAGGGATCAAAGTTGAAAGTAAAATATGTTAGGCCTAAATTGTATAATATGTATAAGTATTAGGTTAAAATAAAAAAATTAAATATAAAAAAAACAAAATGTTGATACAACCCACTAAATAACATATTACAACCCATGATGCATACCATTGTTGCAAATTAGTATATAATAAATATACTTTTTTTAACAAATTCACACAGTAACTATACTTTTTTTAAAAATAGAATAGTGCATCAAACACATTTGTAACATGTAAATACTAAATGAAATGTATTTGTATTTGTGTTCTAAACGAGCTATTATATATTTTAAAATGTTAAAAAAAATTACTAGATTATGTTACAATAAACGATCATATCATTGTATTTATGTCAAATAACCATCAAGAACTTGTCTAGTATGCTTTTCTCTATGACATACTTTTGGTTCTTGGACACATCCCTTAACATGGGTAATTAAATTATGTGTGATGTAATGTTGAATATGCATCTTTTATGTGTTATTTATGGCTTTGTGCATCTCACAGTTGAGTGACACTAGTTTATTTAAACTTTTTAAATAGCCACACGGGAAATATGCATTTATGCCGTCAAATACGTCTCTGAAGTAAAACACATGACTGCAAACGAACTGAACGTTTAACGAACAATGCGTGAACTGTTCGGCAATAAGTTCGTTTATGTTTGTTCATTTAGTAAATGAACGAACCCGAACAAGAAAATTTCATTCGTTTAGTTAAACGAACGAACATGAACACAAGCCGTGTTCATTCATTTATGTTCGTTAACGTTCGATAATATGTTCGCTTATGTTCGTTAATGTCCGCTCGTGAACGTTCGATAATGTGTCCGTTTATGTTTGTTAATGTGTTCGATTATGTTTTTAATTTTTGTGTTAGTTATTTTTATGACAAGTATGTCAAGTGTTTTTGGATATTTATGTTATGTGTTTATTTATTTTTGGTAAATTTTGTGATGAAAATACTGATTTTATTCTAAAATAAATATGTGAACAGTGTCTATTTTTAAAACACTTGACATACTTGGCAATGAACGATCTTTTTCGAACGGTGCTAAGGCAATTTGTTTTGGTATTCTTTGATGATATTCTCATCTACAGTGCCTCCTAGGGAGATCATTATTCTCATTTGCACCATGTTTTCAAGACACTGCTGGAAAATAATTTCCATGCAAAAGGCTCAAAGTGTGTATTCGGCGTATTGGAGATCTCCCTTTTGGGCCATCGGATATCGAAACTCGGTGTGTCACCCGAACCAGACAATATTGAAGCCATCCAAACATGGCCCCAACCGGTTTCATTCACCACTTTACGAGCCTTTTTAGGCTTAACCGGGTACTATCATCGTTTTGTTAAAAATTATGCACATATAGCAAGCCCTCTCACTAATATTCTGAAGCAAAAGGAATTTAGTTGGACCAAGGCTGCAGACCAAGCTTCTTGTGCATTAAAAGTGCAGATGCAGGAACTGGTAACACTCGCACTACCCGATTTCACGGAACCGTTTGATGTCACAACTGATGCGTCGGGTCAGGCTATCGGCGCGGTTCTCTCACAACATTCCAAGCCCATCTCTTTTTTAGCAAGAAACTAGGTGCTTCAATGCAAGGTCACTCAACTTACACAAAGGAACTGTATGCAATCACCGAGGCAGTCAAAAAGTGGCATCAATATCTCTTGGGTCGTAGATTCAGAATTTTTACAGACCATCATAGTCTAAAACACATCTTAACCCAGACGATTCAGACGCTGGAACAACAAAAATGGGTAACAAACTCATGGGCTATGACTGAGAGATTTTTTACAAACCGGGAAAGGAAAATACGGTGGCTGATGCCCTTAGCAGGGTCAATTTTCCAGTTCTAATGGCTATCTTGTTAGATATTTTAGTGTAATCGGGATTGACTTGGTGACCAAAGGGAATTATGACATACATTGAACAAGTTAGGAGGTGCGGGAGTGCACGCTTGTTCTAGATGTTTATAATTCCGAGTGTTCGGGCGTAGTCTCGAATGGGGGTTCCAAGGGGGCAACGCCCCCTTGGAGGGGGTCCGGGGGCAGCGCCCCTGGGAGCAAGGTCCAAGGGGCAGAGCCCCTAGCTGGGGTCGAGCTGCCAGGTCAGCTGGAAAATTTTTTATTTCTATTAAACTGCTGTATTAAAAATGTCTTAGAAAATTTAATTTTTATAAAATTAAACCTAATTTTATATGCAAAAACGGTTGGCGGTTTTTGGAGATTTTGAAGTTAAGATAACTTCCGGTTGGCAGTTATAACCCCCTTTTTCTTCCTCAATTTCGAAGGGATTCTCGGGTCACAAATTCGGGGTTCAGATGATTTACAGAAACATCATACATTTGTTCAAATTTTCGATCAGAGTTGTATCCGATTGAATTATTCGGTAGAACCTCCTAAATAATTTGATCTGAGAGTGATCACACGCCTCTCTGATATCCGCGATTTATAGCAATTTCTCCAACATATCTCATGCCCAATAGCTATATGGCTAGAAGAACTCCGTTCTTACTACACAAACGATCCTGTCGGCAGCCAACTGGTGGCTGAAATTAGTGTTGATCCAGTTTCCTTTCCCCACCACTCGTTTCGTGACGGTTTGATCTACGTGAATGGTAAACTTCTGATTCCACCTGTTTTAGACTTATTTGATGGATTCGTTGGGCCAGTTTGTGTTTGGGCTTTTATTTTGTTAGTCCAGTTTAATAATGGGTTATATACCCACGTGTTTGTTTAAGGTCCAGTCAAGTTTGTTTCAGCTTTGAACGTGTCTTACGTACGTGTGCGAGTCGTAGGGTTTGTTTCTATTTTTATGGTGAACGTGGGTCTTGTAGGCTATATATAAAGCCATCTGCTTATTGAATAAGATATCGTGAGTTTATGTTCATTGTGATATCATCTTGAGTTCCTTCAAGTGGTATTAGAGCGAACTAAGAGAGAGAGATCACTTTCACGAGAGTAAGAAAAGATGGCAGAAAATCGAGCAGTTTCAAAACAGTTAGTGTGCCCAAGTTTGATGGGGATTATGATCACTGGAGTCTAGTCATGGAGAATCTTCTCCGATCAAAGGAGTTCTGGAAGGTGGTCGAAGAAGGGTACACGGCACCAAGTTCTGGTACGACGGTAACGGCGGCACAACAAGCAACCGCAGATGCTCTTAAGCTTCAAGATTTGAAGGCTCGAAACTATTTGTTTCAATCAATTGACAAAAACATCCTGAAGACAATTACCAAGAAGGATACGGCGAAGCAGATCTGGGATGCGATGAAGACCAAGTATCAAGGAAATGCACGGGTCAAGCGTGCACAGTTACAGCGACTCAGAAGGGAGTTTGAAACTCTTGAGGTGATGGCTGGTGAGTCGATTACAGCCTATTTCGAGAAAGTTATGGTGATAGCCAATGACATGAAAGTTTATGGCGAGGACATGACCGACGTGAAGATTGTCGAAAAGATTCTTAGATCATTAACAGAAAACTACAACTTTGTGGTGTGTTCAATTGAAGAATCAAAGGATCTAGATAAATTGACTGTGGATGAGCTGCAAAGTTCATTATTGGTGCATGAACAAAAGTTTCAACGGAAGATTCCGGAAGAGCAGGTGATGAAAGCTGATTCTGAACCAACAATTGGTAGAGGCCGTGGACGGGGTAGATCCAGTCTCAATCGTGGCAGAGGACGAGGAAGAGGACGTGGCTCATTTGATAAATCAACAGTAGAGTGTTACAAGTGTCACCAAACGGGCACTTTCAATATGAGTGCCCCACCGATGATCGTTCGGTAAACTACACAGAGCATGATGAGAATGATGACCTACTATTGATGGCCTTGGTGGATAGTATGCCATCAAAGAAAGAAGGGACGTGGTTTCTTGATTCGGCTTGCTCCAACCACATGACGGGGGAAAAAGAATGGTTCATGCAGTTGGATGAGACGTATGTTAACACGGTGAGGCTAGGAAATGACTATCGGCTACGAGTGAAAGGTATTGGTGAAGTAAGGATCAGTGTGGCAGGCATAACTCAGGTAATTACAAATGTTTATTATATACCTGGGCTCACTTCAAATCTTTTTAGTATTGGTCAGTTACAGGAGTAGGGACTTACTTTTGTCATACAAGAAGGGATATGTAAGGTTTATCATCCTCATAAGGGAATAATTATCTCATCTGGAATGACAAAGAACCGAATGTTTCCTGTACAGGCAATATCAAAGCCTTACTCACAAACTTGTTTACAAGTTAGTGAGGCTAATACCCATATGTGGCATCAACGTTTTGCTCATGTGAATCACAAAGCATTGAGGACCATGCAGTTTAGACAAATGGTTAAAGGTTTACCAAAGGTGGCAGGGAAAACAAAGATTTGTGAGACATGTGTTGTGGGCAAGCAACAAAGAGATGTGATTCCAAAGCAAAGCAATTGGCGTGCAACTGAGAGACTACAACTAGTCCACACGGATCTATATGGTCCAATCACACCATCATCTCAAACCGGTAAACGTTACATCCTTGTTTTTACTGATGATTATACTCGCAAAACTTGGGTGTATATGTTGTCATATAAAGGGGAAGCATTTGAAGCTTTCACACGCTTCAAAGCTATGGTAGAAATAGAAACTGGAGCCAAGATAAGGAGTCTTCGAAGTGATAGAGGAGGAGAATTTATGTCAAAAGAATTTAATGCATTTTGTGATGTCCATGGTATCCAGAGACAATTAACGGCCGCCTACACTCCGCAGCAAAACGGAGTGGCGGAACGCCGTAATCGTACCCTCATGAACATGGTGCGGTGCTTGTTAGTCGAGAAATCAATGCCGAAGTACTTTTGGGCTGAAGCCACCAAATGGGCATGCCACGTGTTAAATCGGTGCATTAGTCGGAGTCTAGATGATCGGGTTCCGGAAGAACTATGGTCTGGAACCAAACCAACTGTGGATTACTTCCATGTATTTGGTTGTATTGGCTATGTTCATATGCCTTCTCAATTAAGAACTAAGCTTGATGACAGAAGTCACAAATGTGTTCTACTTGGTGTTAGTACGGAATCGAAAGCGTACCGGTTGTATGATCCGTTGCAAAGAAAGATTGTGATTAGTCGTGATGTTGTATTCGATGAAGATGCAAAGTGGGACTGGAGTGAGAAGGATTTGGAAGCAAAAGACCTGATTGTTAATGAAGAGTTTGTAAACAGAGGCGTACCATTGGTCGAAGAAGATGTCGACGTGCCTTTGCCTAATCAAGACCATACCGAGCCGATTGATTCACATCAGCCCGTAAATTCAGGTACAACTTCTAACGATGATGTGTCTAATGATTCTACTAATCTTGACAGCCTTGGTTCGAATAAAACTGAAACACAAGCTGGACCTTCAACACGTGTCCGGAAAAGTCCAGCTTGGATGGACGAATATTGTTCTGGAGAAGGTTTGTCAGATGAAGATAATCAAGAAGTGGGGTTCGCAATGTACAGTACATCAGGTGACCCTACCACTTATGATGAGGCATGCAAAGAGACAAAATGGGTAACAGCCATGGAAGGTGAAATCAAAGCTATTGAAAAGAACCATAAGTGGGATCTTGTGGAAGCACCACAGGGGGTAAAACCGATCGGTGTCAAATGGGTGTTTAAGACTAAGTTGAATGCAGAAGGAAAGATCGATAAATACAAAGCAAGGCTCGTGGTAAAGGGGTATGCACAAAAGAAAGGTATTGATTACAATGAGGTGTTTGCTCCGGTTGCACGTTGGGACACAATTCGAACATTACTAGCTATAACAGCTCAAAGAGATTGGAAGGTGTACCAATTAGATGTAAAGAGTGCATTTCTGCATGGGGAGCTTAAAGAAGTGGTGTACGTTGAACAACCGGAAGGCTTTGTCAAGAAGGGTGAGGAAACAAAGGTTTACAAGTTGAACAAGGCTTTGTACTGGTTGAAACAAGCACCTAGAGCTTGGTTCAATCGGATAGAAAGCTACTTTGTTCGTGAAGGTTTCAAGAAGAGCAAGTATGATCACACGTTGTTCATCAAACAAGTTTGGCATAAGGTAATCATAGTAAGTCTCTATGTTGATGACTTAATATATGCTGGAAACGATACTATGATGTGTGCATCTTTTAAGCGGTCCATGCAACAAGAGTTTGAAATGACGGACCTTGGAGATATGAGATTCTTTCTCGGGGTAGAAGTTATGCAAACACCTTCTGGAATTTCTCTTTGTCAAAGACAATATGCAAAGGAAATTCTAGAGAGGTTTCATATGTGGGAAGGCAATTCAATGAACAATCCTATTGTTCCGGGTACTGTTCTAACCAAGTTTGGAGTAGGGGAGGAAGTGGACTCAACAATATATAAAAGATTAATAGGAAGCTTAATGTATTTAACCGTGACCCGACCCGATATAATGTATGTGGTTAGCTTACTCTCAAGGTTTATGGCTAATCCAAGAAAGGAACACATGATGGCTGCAAAACGAGTTCTAAGGTATTTAAAAGGCACATTTGGCTTTGGGTTGATGTATGAAAGACATTCTGCAAACAAACTTGTATCATACACTGATAGTGATTATGCAAGGGATGCTGAGGATCGGAGGTGTACTTCGGGTTATGTGTGTATGCTCAGTAATGTTGCGATATGTTGGAGCTCACGAAAGCAAGACATTGTTGCTCTATCTTCAACGGAGGCGGAGTATGTGGCGGCCACCGCTTGTGCATGTCACTGTGTATGGCTAAGGGGCTTGTTGGAAGATATGGGAGAAAAGATAAGTGGACCATCTGAAATTTTATGTGACAACAGCTCGAGTATTAAACTCTCAAAGAACCCGGTAATGCATCGAAGAACCAAGCACATTGATGTTCGTTTTCACTACTTGAGAGATCTAGTGAACCAAGATGTTGTGAAGCTTGAATTTTGCAGAACTGAAGATCAATTAGCTGATGCCATGACTAAGCCAATGAAGCTTGATAGTTTTGTTCAACTGAGAAAATGGATGGGAGTTCAGGAGCTTAAACTGGAAGAATGAGATTGACAGCTTTCAGTTTAAGGGGAGGAATTTGATGGATTCGTTGGGCCAGTTTGTGTTTGGGCTTTTATTTAGTTAGTCCAGTTTAATAATGGGTTATATACCCACGTGTTTGTTTAAGGTCCAGTCAAGTTTGTTTCAGCTTTGAACGTGTCTTACGTACGTGTGCGAGTCGTAGGGTTTGTTTCTATTTTTATGGTGAACGTGGGTCTTGTAGGCTATATATAAAGCCATCTGCTTATTGAATAAGATATCGTGAGTTTATGTTCATTGTGATATCATCTTGAGTTCCTTCAAGACTTACGTACACGTTTAATTCAATAGTCATTCTTCCTTTGTTGGTGGGCATTCGGGTATTAATGCCACTGTTAAAAGATTAGCCTCATCCTTCACTTGGTTGGGTTTAAAGAAACACGTGTCCTTATTTGTTAACTGTTGTGACATTTACCCCGGATCATCCATGGACCGATATTTCCATGGACTTCATAACAAATTAACCCGTCTCGAAAGGTAAGTCATCAATTTGGGTTATCGTGGACCGTTTGTCCAAATTTGCGCACTTCATAGCTTTACCAGCGGGTTACATAGCAGTTTCATTGGCTGCCATTTTCATGCGGGAAATATACCGCCTCCATGGGCTGCCAAAAACTATTGTTTCCGATCGAGACCCGATTTTCATAAGCCGTTTCTGGAGAGAATTATTCAAATTGATGGGCACCAAGTTACTGCACTCTAGCGCTTACCACCTGCAAACAGACGATCAATCCGAGGTGGTTAATCGTTGCCTTGAAATGTACTTACGAGCATATGTGTATGATGAGCCAAGAAAGTGGGAACGGTATTTGTATCTAGCTGAGTTTTCATACAATGCTAGTCACCATTCCTCTATTAATATGTCCCCATTTCAAGCATTATATGGCTATGAAGTTACAGCAATACACGAGTATACTCCAGGTACAACAACAACGGCTTCAATTGAACCTTCAATGATTGAACATCAGCGGTTAATGCAGTCTCTTAAGGAATCCATTTCACGCGCAAAGGAAAGAATGGTGAAACAGGCCAATAAGCATCGTGTGGAGAAAGAATTTGAAGCAGGCGAGTACGTCTATTTGCGTCTTCACAAATACAGGCAGCAATCAGTCCAACACAGAGCTAACCAAAAGTTATCCAGACGTTATTTTGGCCTTTTAAGGTTTTGGAAAGAATCGGTATTCCAAGTGAGATTTTCCGCACGGCTCCAAAGTTCACCCGGTATTCCACGTTTCTTTGCTTAAACCACACCAGGGAACTAACACGAACGTTGTTGTTGATCTCACAAGTTTCGGACAAGACGCGGAGCTTGCCTTTCTACCTGAGACTGTCCTTGATACTCGAGTGGGATTACAAGGAGATAAAGAAGTTCTCATCAAATGGGTTAATCGACCATTAGAAGATGCAACATGGGAAGACTTGAAAACTATGCAACTTCAATTCCCATGCTTTGCTGACATTGAGGATGATGTCGTTTTTCCAGGGCAGCCCAAGACAAGCATGATTCGGCCCAAGCGAATTATCTCAAAGCCGGTCCGATTCCACGAGTGAGCCCCAAGGCTGCACACGTTCACAGTTTCCATGGTTTTCTATTATTTTTGTTATTTTCCTTGTTTGTTGTTAGTGGAACTAGTCTTATGCACGTAGGAGGTAAGTTCGGAGTAGTGCCATTTAATAAGGACGTGCTCATGATCTCTGCATGTTTAAATTGATGTATTTGCATTGGAGGAAGGATATAAAAAATTGCCCCAAGTTTTCTCTATAATTCTTGGAGTGTTTGCCTACTAAAAAATGCTATACCAAGTACCCATGATCTAAACTTGGGCTATCATAAGTCTATAACTTTGAAAGGAAATCCATAATTATGAACTAGTTTGTAAATAGTTGGATAGAAGCAGAGATGCACAAATCAGGCCGGCTCTAGATACCGATTCAGGTTGGGCCAACAAAATTCAAAACCGAGTTTGGTGAGGAACCATGTCATATCGGAACCGGTTTGAGGCGGTTTAAGGAATGAAACTATGACATAAATATTAACTACAAAAATATAACATACAACAAATTTTAAGTAGAAAACTACGTTCGGTAAACTATTTACCTTACATATAATAAACATCAAGCAACCATAAATCTCAAATGAGGAAAATAAGAATTGCTGCAAAAGACCTTAACAACTTTTATCAAAATATGTGTATTCGTTTATAAAACATAGATACACAATCATTTATTTACATTTCAATAGTATCCTTCAACTTGACACACCAGCATTTGTTGTGATGGATCCATTGTTACTGCTACGCCATTTAGCCGTCACCGAGGTCAGCAACACCGTGATTCGCCCGTTTAACAGCGGACACTGTCATTCCCCGGCGACGCCAGAGGCATCTCCTGCGACGCTAGAGGCAACTCCAGCTCACCGACAGTTACCTCTGCTATCACCACCATGTCCGTCCCCTCGAATCCCCTTCAAAACCTCTAAAACCTCATTCATCGTAGACCTCGATTTTGACTCGAATTACGAACATCGGAAGCAGTTCTGCGACTAATGTTATCATCTTCTCGGTATCCAGTTCGGATGTTAGAAACGGGTCGATTAGCTCATCGAGAGCGTGTTTTTGTATCCGATTTATAGCCATGTTAGCGAGCAAGATCTCATCCTGTGGCCTACTAATGTCGATAACGGACATTGATGAGATCAACTGGATTAAAACAACTCCAAAACTGTAAACATCACTTTTATTTGTTAGCGGATAATATTCAGGGTCCACGTATCCCTGGGGTCGCTTGAGGTGCAGTAGAGACAAGGGTCAAATCACTAGGTAATAACCTCGATAGCTCAAAATCTGCTACTTTGACGCAATAATTGTTATCGAGAAGAATATTATTCGTTTTTACGTCTCAGTATATGATTTCGGAGACGTGGAGGCATACAAGGGCGCTGGGGGTTTCTATGGTGATTTTTATTCGGGTTTGCCATGCCAGCGGGCTTTGTTTGGCATGGTCACCGTGGAGTTGGTCCGCGACTTCCCGACCGTGACAAAGTTTACCTAGTGAAAATTAAACCAAACATGAATGAGTTCTACCTTAGGAAAGTACTATTATTATGTAAGATTTATAGTTACCATAGTAAAAGGTCCCGAAACCACTGTCACCTAGTTACTTAGAAGAATCAAAATGATTTTTTGCATCTTGAAGTTCGGCGTATGAGAAAACTAATACACCAAAGTAGACTTTAGTATCTTCAAGTTCTCGTTATTTATCGGCATACGTCACAAGTTTGCGTTTATAGGCACAACGGATAGAGAAAATGCATGTAGAGAGCACAAATATACTGCAGATCCTACCATAATTGAGAAATATAAATAATCTTTAAACCACTAGATAAAAGTGTAAGAGATTTTATTATAATAAGGACAAATAATAAAAAAAACAAACATACTTTCAGTTTTTTATCACAGAAGTTCCTATATAATTTTTTGCATGTAAAAACTAACGTACTTTCTGTTTTGTTTTAAAAAGTCCTTCAACAATTTTTGCACATAAAACCAATATACTTTCTATTTTTTTTACATAAAAACCCTCAACAGAAAGTATGTTGGTTTTTTACGTGTAAAAAATTGTTTAGGGACTTTTATGTTGAGTTGTTTTTTTTTGAAAAATCTGAAAGTATGTTGGTTTTTTATGTGCAAAAATTGTTAAGGGACTTTTACGAGACAAAACAGAGGGTATGTTGGTTTTTTACGTGCAAAAAAATATTCAGAGACTTTTGTGAGATAAAACTGAAAATATGTTAGTTTTTATGGTATTTGTTCTTATAACAAAGTGTGAGAATCATGACTAGACACCGAAAACAAGAAGACATGCATGATATGATTGACATGTCGATTGTATTAAGTGGCTAGAAACATTTCTCACTCTTTATAAAGAGATCTAATCGATCTCACGTGATATTATTACCTAATATTATTATCAGCATACGGTTAGAGTTTTTTGTAAATTGAAAAATAAAGACATTGTTTGGCGACCAAATTGAACCACACAAAAGAACTCTACATAAAAACCAAATTAAACTTGGAAAATACGAAGATTTCATGCCAATAAAGAGGTTTTGACTTTTGATATAATTAAGTCAAAGTCAAATAGAATACTCCAGCATATGTAATTTTATAAACTTGGTTTACAATACTAGGTTATCCTAATAGATATTCAAATGGTCAAGTATATAAAACTTATTTTGTTATTTTTGAAGTCTATCATCTCTATTCTCTACATGGTCAAATATATAAAAATAGTATTGCTTTAATTATGATATTTAAATGTATTATTGTATTATAAATTAGGTTTGGTGTCATGGAAACTACTTCATATACGACCATCCATAGTCCCATATCCTATCACAATCACTCACTACTCATTAACACTTGCTCTTTTCAATTTCTAGTTTTGTGTACTTTCGGATTTTATACCTCATTAATTTTGATATAAACAATTTATACACAATACGACACGAACCAACATAAAAGACAACTATATTTTAGATTGGATTTAAAATATTCAAGTTGTAAGCCGTTGTTGTCATAATATGTTACAAAATGTTCAGGATTAATCGTAAATTAACGGGTCGACTTGCAACAATTTAAAACTAGAGTTTGAAAATAAAAATATTTAGTTATAACATCAACGTGTACCCCAAATATAGACGGATTCATTTGAAGTTTAGGGGGGGCCTAGGCACCCACTCAAATAATCCTAATTAGATAGAATATGTGTTTGTTTCTTTGTTAAATACATCAGGCACCCATTTCCTTTATTTATTGGCACCCATTTCTTTTCTTTCTATCTTTTTTTTTGTGTCCCAACTTATTTTATAAATAGCATCTTGAATCTTAATATTTTAAGTTATAACTGAAGCACACTATAAGTTGTAATTTTATCTTAGTATATCAGACCCTACCATGAACTCTATTTTCATCATATTATTTCCTTCCTTCTAATCACCAACTCTATTTTCAATATTATAAATCGGTGATTAGAAATTGTTTCATCAAGTTATAATTAGAAAAAGTAGTTCACATGTACTTAATCACATCGGCTAAGCTTAGATTTCACATCTAAACTCGTTCAAACCGTTAAAACCAAACTGTTAAACCGAACCGTCAAATCGAACTGTCAAACTGTCATCCGGTTTTATTAACTTTTATACAAACCACCAAACCATTCATGAACATTTTTAGATAAACATGTTACACATATACTTTCAAGTTACGTGCTTTAAGTATAAAATAGCTAAAAATGATATTTTTTAACACAAATAAAGATGCAAGTGATTTTTTTCATCAACTTCAACCCATCCCAACCCTAAAACTATTGTCTCCTTATATATAACTACAATTATAAGAGTGTGTTTAACTCCTATATCGTACAATGCCAATATTCTTCTTTTTGTTATAATATCACAATAATTAACATAAAAGTAGTGTTATAACTTAAGAACTTTAAAATGAATTGCAAGAGCAAGAAGAAGAGAAATGTATAACTTATGAAAGTGTATACAAGAGATGGATTTTCTCCTTTACATTGAGGTGGTATTTATACTATAAAGATCAATCATTTTGGTAGAAAAGTAAAATTATTTGGTAGATAAGTTGTATAGTAAACTTATCTACAAGTTTGACAAAGAGTTCATCCACTTGCTATGGTAATAATTCATAATACTCCCCATTGGATGACACTTTTCAAACTTTAAGAGTTTAAGTACTGCCTCATTAAAAACCTTGCTAAAGAAAAACCCAGTAGAAAAAAATCTTAGCTAAGGAAAAAAGAGTACAACTTATAACTCCCCCTCAAATTATCTTCTATAGATCATCATATTGTGTATACTTGTCGCATGCCAATATCATAAACATATTTTCTGAAAGTTGTTCTAGGAAGTGTCTTTGTGTAAAGATCAACTGAATTGTTGCTAGATTAGACGTATCCCATTTCAATTTGTTTATCTTAATAAGGTCTTGAGTGTATGAAAAGAATCTTGGTGGTATATGTTTTGTTCTATCACTTTTGATATACCCTTCTTTCATTTGTAAGACACAAGCTGTATTATCTTCATAGATTAGTGTTGCATTTCTATATTTCTCCAGTCCACAAGAAGTTTATATAAGTTGTGTCATAGCTCTTAACCATACATATTCTCTTGAAGCTTCATGTAGTGCAATGACTTCAGCATAATTTGAGGATGTTGCAACGAGTGTTTGTTTCTTAGAACGCAACGAAATCGCAGTTCCTCCATTCTTAAATACATATCCAGTTTGAGATTTTGATTTATGGGGATCAGATAAATAACCTGCATTTACATAACGAACCAACCATTCTTTTGAATTATTAGGATAAAACAAGCCTAAATCAATAGTATCTCGAAGATATCAAAAAATATGTTTAATCCCGTTTCAATGCCTTTTAGTAGGAGCCGAACTAAATCTTGCTAACAAATTAACTTCAAAAGAAATGTTAGGTCTCGTACACTTAGTAAGATACATAAGAGCTCCAATTGCATTGAGATATGATATCTCTGGACCAAGAACCTCTTCATTATCTTCGCAAGAACAAAATGGATCATTATCAACATTGAGTGATCTAACAACCATCCGTGTGCTTAAAGGATTTGCGTTGTCCATATTGAAACGCTTTAAGAGTTTCTCAGTATAAGTTGACTGATATACAAGTATTCTATTATGCATATGCTCAATCTGCAAACCAAGACAATATTTGGTTTTTCCAAGGTCTTTCATTTCAAATTCTTTTTTTAAAAGAGCAATTGCTTCATTAATTTTCTTTTACGTCCCAATTATATTTAGATCATCAACATACACAGCTATGATCACATATCCTGATGTTGTCTTCTTAATGAAGATGCATGGACAAATAAGGTTATTTGTGTATGCTTTACTTGTCAAATAATCACTTAAACGATTGTACCACATCCTTCCAGATTGTTTGAGTCCATACAAGGATCTTTGTAATTTGATGGAATACATTTTCTTAGGCTTTGAGCTTAATGCTTCGGGGAATTTAAAACCTTCAGGAATTTTCATATAAATGTCACTATCTAGTGATCCATACAAGTAAGCTGTGACAACATCCATAAGACGCATCTCTAAATTTTTAGAGACTGCTAAGCTGATTAAGTATCTAAAGGTTATTGCATCCATAACAGGAGAGTATGTTTTCTTATAATCAATCCTTGGCCTTTGTGAAAAACCTTGAGCTACAAGTCTAGCTTTATACCTTGTAACTTCATTTTTCTCTTTTCGTTTTCGTACAAAAACCCATTTATACCCTGCGGCCTTCGGAGTGATAACAATAGGTCCAAAGACCTTTCGTTTGTTAAGTGAATCTAATTCAGCTTGCATAGCTCCTTTCCATTTATCCCAATCATGTCTATTTTGACAGTCACGAACTGATTTTGATTCAGGATCATCATCTCCACTCATGATGTCACTTGCTACGAAATTAAAAAATATCTCATCAATACTTTCCATTTTATCTCGATTCCATAATATTTTGGATGACCATAGTTAATTGACATTTCTTTGTTATTTTCATTCAAATCCTCCTCATGAAAGGTTTTGGTATTTAGCGTTGCATCAAAATCATTCACTTTATGGTCAACTTCCTTTTCATGAGTTTTTCTTTTTTAATGATTTTTATTCTTGGAACCGAGTGTTTTTCCTCATTCAAACGTCTTTGAGATTCATGAGCCATTATGTTATCTATTTGCTTATCTGGAATCTCAACTCAAGCTAGAGCATTAGCAGCTGGTATATGAGATTTAGTAACTTTGTTTGATTAGTAAACGCATCAGGTAATTGATTGCAATTTCTTGTAGGTGTATTATATTTTGAATCTCTGTCTCATATTGTTAGTTACTGGATCAAGATACAATAATGAAAGAACATACCATGAGACATCATTTTCTTGTTTTTTCTTCTCTCCTAATGCCGGGAAAACTGACTCGTTAAAGCGACAATCAACAAAACGTGTTGTAAATACATCACCTGTTAAAGGTTCAAGATATCTTATGATGGAAGCTGATTAATATACAACATATATTCCCAACCTTCTTTGAGGACCCATTTTTGTGCATTGTGGTGGTGCAATAGGGACATACACAGCACACCCAAAAATTCTAAGGTAGGAAATGTTTGGCTCATTGCCAGAAACAAGTTGTAAGAGAGAGTATTTATGATTTGCACTTGGTCTTACACGAATTAATGATCCAGCATGAAGAATTGCATGACCCCAAATAGACACAAGAAGTTTTGTCCTTATTATTAATGGTCTAGCTATTAGTTGTAGACGTTTGATTAACGACTCAGCTAAGCCATTTTTTGTGTGCACATGAGCAACAGGGTGTTCAACAATAATTCTTACAGACATGCAATAATCATTAAAAACATATGATGTGAATTCACCAGCATTATCAAGTCTCATCTTTTTAATAGTATAATCAGAAAAATGTGCTCGTAATTTGATAATTTGTGCAAAAAATTTCGCAAATGCTACATTACGAGTTGATAACAATGAGACATGAGACCATCTACTTGACGCATCTATCAAAACCATAAAGTATCTAAATGGTCCACATGGTGGATGAATTGGCCCACATATATCTCCTTGAATTCTTTTAAGAAACAAAGGTGATTCCTTTTCAATTTTCACAGGTGAAGTCCTTGTAATTGATTTTTCAAGAGAACAAGATGTACACAAAGGAATTTTATTCGATTGTGGGATCTTTTGATATTTCAATGGATGTCCATGAGTGTTTTCAATTATTCTTCTCATCATTGTAGATCCTAGATGGCCTAATCTGTCATGCCATAAGTTAAGTGTTTCAGGATCATAATTTTTCTTTAACTGACATATATGCCTGAGGCATATTAATGTGTGTATAATGTAAACCAGATAGAAGCATTGGTAGTTTTTCAAATATCTGATCTTTTCTTATGATATGCAAATATTTTTCATTATCAACAGTCCTTGACTGAGTATCATATCCGTTATGATATATGTTTCTGAAACTCAACAGATTTCTTATTGATTTTGTAGAAAATAAATCATTTTCTATTATAAGCTTTGTACCATTTGATAACGCTAAATTAGCTTTCCCCAGTCCTTCTATCAGGTCTGTAGGGTCTGATATTGTATTAACGATTCCTTTTATTGGTTTAAGTTCATAAAAATATTTTTATATCTATGTATAGTGTGTGTGGCTCCACTATCCGCTATACATATATCTGCTTCATTTGTTTGATCTTGCGCTCTAGTGATGTTCATTTTAACCTTGAAAGTATAAAGAAAAATAATAAGTGAATAACGATGATATTATTATATTTTAACAAGAACTTTATTTAATTGAAAGAAAAACATTACATGAAGAAAAATACATAATTAAAGATAAGAAAACACTTAATTGTTGCATATAACTATTGTGATCAAACAACATATGTTTTAGAGTTCTACATCAAAGTCTGCAGTGTTCAACTCAACGTTAAGATCATCAAAATTATCAACATGGTTCACTTCCTTCTCTTTCCTTTTAAGAGAGGCTTGGTATAGTTCACATAAATGTGGAGTTGTGCGACAAGCCTTTGACCGGTGGTTTGTGCTACCATACTAAAACAGGAAGCGCCATTGTTTTTGAACCTACCAGCTTTATTCCCTTTGTGTTGGTTGGAATTGTTATTGTGTGGTGCGTTAATTGATTGTTATTTGATTTCTAGCATGGCCATATCCACGGCCACGACCACGTCCACGATTATAAAAGTTACATCGGTAATTATTATTACCCTTGAAAGAATGGTTGCAACCATTAGGATAACTTTTATCAAAAGAAACACGACCACGACCTCGTCCCCACTTTCTTCCAGAGTTTTTAGCAGCAACATTTACTTCTGGAATTGCTAGTGATCTCCTGGGACGAGCTTGATGATTTTTCATTAAAATCTTATTATTTTTTTTGCTACGAGGAGAAATGAATTTAAATCAGAATATATTTTAAACTTTTGCAACCTATATTGTTGTTGCAAGTTTATATTTGATGCATGAAATGTGGAGAAAGTTTTCTCCAACATATCTTCCGCGGTAATATTTTTCCGCAGAATCTGAGGGTCGAGCATATTCTGAACAAAGCAGAGGTGTACTCGTTTACCTTTTTGAAATCTTGAAACCTGAGATTGTTCCATTCATCTCCAGCTGTGGGAAGTAGAACTTCCCTTTGGTGATCAAACCTACTTTTTAAATCTTTCCATAAAACGTACGGATCTTCACAATTTGAATATTCAAACTATAACATTTCATCAATATGCTTATGCAAAAAGACATCAGCTTTCGCTATGTCTTGTTCCGAGCAAATATTTCCCTTTTGTATGGTTTCTAAGACACCCATGGATTTAAGATGTCTTTTTACATGAGTCGTTTACGGTATATAGTTTTCTCCACTGATATTAAGAGCTGGGAATTTAATTTTTGCAATGTTTGACATTCTTTGTGTTATAATATCATAATAATTAACACAAGATTAGTGTTATAACTTAAGAACAGAGAATTGCAAGAGCAAGAAGAAGAGAAATGCATAATTTATGAAAGTGTATACAAGAGGTGCATTTTCTCCTCTATATTGAGGTGACATTTATACTACAAAAATCAATCATTTTGGTAGACAAGTAAAACTATTTGGTAGCTAAATAGCATAGTAAACTTATCTACAAGTTTGACAAAAACTTCATCCACTTCTATGATAATAATTCATAATACTTTTTACTTTTTTGAAGCATTATGTAAAAGCATTTATCATATTTTATCACATAAATAATTTTAAGTCAAACACTAGACTTAAATTTAATTTTGTTTCATATGGTTTGATAAAAATAATTATTTTTCTTTAAAATTTAAAAGCAATAATCCAATCCAAAAATTTTATAATTTGTTTTAATTTTAATCCAAAATTTACAAACGATCAGAATAAGAAATGATACAAATCTTCCACAAAAGACCATGACAACTTTTTTAAAACATGTGTATTTTTTATAAAAAATTAGACACCATGATTTATTTACATTTCAATAGTACGTATCCTTCAACTAGACACATCAGCGTTTGTTGTGATGGATCCACTACTGGTGCTATGCCATTTAGCCGTCACCGAGATCGGTGACGCCGTGATCCGCCCCTTTAACAACCGCACACTATCATTCTCCGGTGACGCCAGAGGCATCTCTGCGATATCATCACCACTTTCTTCCCCTTGAATCGCTTTTAAACCCTCTAAAACCTCATTCATCGTAGGCCTCGATTCCGACTCGAATTGCAAGCACCGAAACGCCAGCTCCGCCATCGAGTTTATCATCTTCTCGGTATCCGTGTTGGATACCAGAAACGGGTCGATGAGCTCATCGAGAGCGCGTTTTTGTATCCTATTTATAGCCATGTTAGCAAGCACGATCTCTTCGCGGGACCTACTAATGTCGATAGCGGGCATTGATGAGATCAACTCGATTAAAACAACTCCAAAACTGTAAACATCGCTTTTATCTGTTAGCTGATAGCACTGATGATATTCAGGGTCCACGTATCCTGGGGTCCCTTGTGGTGCGGTAGAGACATGGGTCAAATCACTAGGTAATAACCTCGATAGCCCGAAATCCGCTACTTTGACGCAATAATTGTTGTCAAGAAGAATATTGTTCGTTTTCACGTCTCGGTGTATGATTTCTGAGGCATGGAGGTATACAAGCGCGTTGGCGGTTTCTATGGCGATTTTCATTCGGGTGTGCCACATCAATGGGCTTTGTTTTGCACGGTCACCGTGAAGGTGGTCTGCCACGGTGCCATTAGGGATGTACTCATAGACCAAAAGGAGTTCACGACTCCTACGGGAGGTGCACCCGTAAAGTGACACGAGGTTTATATGGCGTAAGCGGGTGAGGATTTCTACCTCGTTCATGAACTGCTGGACTCGTTTGTAGTTATGCTCGTAAAGTCGTTTCACCGCAACTTCTCGACCATCACGAAGTTTACCTAGTGAAAACAACATTAAACCAAACATGAACTAGTTCTACATTTGGAAAGTACTATGTTTAAGTTAGATGTATAGTTACCATAATAAACGGTCCCAAACCCTCCGTCACCTAGCTCCCTAGAAGAATTGAAATGATTTGTCGCTTCTTGAAGTTCGGCATATGAGAAAACCGACACACCAAAGTAGACGCCAATGTCTTCAAGTTCTTGTGATTTATCGGCATACTTGATAACTCTTCGTTTGTAGGCACGACGGATAAAGAAAATGCTGGTGGCGAGTACAAAAATGACCGCAGATCCTATCATAACTGAGAGTGATATACTATTTTAGACCATTAGATAATAAAGTAAAAGAGCAATTTTTATTACGTAACAAAGGGTGAGAAACATGACTAGACACTAAAAACAAAAAGGCATGCATGTTATGATTGACATATTTATTGTATTAAGTGGCCAACAACGTTTCTCACCCATTGTACAAATGGTGAGGTCGTTCTCACACAACCGTATTACCTAAGATTATTATTAGCATTCGGTTTGAATTTTCTGCAAATTAAAACAACAAACAATTAGTCAAGAATAAAGACATGTTTCGCTACGAAATCGAACTACAAAATAAAATAAAAATAAAAAAACTTACATAGAAACCAATTTATTTAAAGTTGGAATTATAAAGAACTTAAGTCAATTAAGAGGTTTTGACTTTTGATGCAATTAAGTCAAAGTCAAAGTAGAATACTGCTTCATATGTTATTTTATTAAACCGGATTTATAATATTAGGTTATCCCAATAGATATTCAAATGGTAAAGTATATAAAACTTATTTTGTTATGTCTGAAGTCTATCATCTCCACATGGTCAAATCTATAAAAGCAATATTGCTTTAATTATGATATTTAAATGTATTATTGCACTGGTGTCATGAAAATGAAAACTACTTCATATACGACCACCCATAGTCCCATATCCTATCATAATCACTCTACCACTCATTAATACTTCGCTCTTTTTAATTTACAGTTTTGTGTACTTTAGGATTTTGTATCTCATTATTTTGTATAAAGATTTTATACATAATACAACACGAAAATAACTTTATAAAATAGTAATTAAGTTTCAAGATTATTCTAATCATGTCACTTAATAAATTATTTAAAAAAAATATGAGTGAGTCAATTGGAATGCTTTGGTGATCTAATTTTAACATATAAAAATATTAATAACTTGATTGAAAAAATAAAAAATAAGAGTGATTTAATTGAAACATTTCTAAAACTTACTTGCTATTCTATGAATTTTTTTTAAAATAAGTAGATTATAGGTTGGATTCAAAAAATCAGTTGTAAGCAGTTGATTGTCATAACGTGTTACAAAATGTTTAGGATTCAACATATAAATAACTAAATTTTAGGTCAAAAAATTTGGGTTGTAAGCAGTTGACTTCCATAACGTGTTATAAAATGTTATGGAATAATTGTAAAGAAACCGGTCGAATTGCAAACAATTTACAAATAGAGTTGAAAAAACAAAGCTTAATTATAAAATCAACATGTACCCCAAAAATAGCTTAATATAACTCGCTTAGAGCATTCACAATCCATTTCTCATCCCATCCTTATAATTAATTAAAAACATCTATTTTTTCTTTCTCTTTTTCAATTAAATAATATTTTTTCATACTTTTATCAATACTTTTTCTCTCCCATCCACTCACAATCAATATTAAAAAGTTATGGTGGTTGTATCGTGATTTCCCATATTTGGGGAATCACGGTACAACCCCCATAAATTTTATTTCTCATTCGCTCACAATCACTCACAACCATTTTCTATAATATAGGACACCCACTCACATAAAAATAAGGTACGGGCTATGAATGCTTAATTTCAAGGTTTACAAAGTCAACATGGTTACAGTTTGTTATAAGTTTATAATGTATTCTCAATTTCACTATTAACGTATTTAGAGCATTCATAAGGGATTCCTTATAAATGTGTGAGCAATATGTGAGTGTGTTTTCTATATGATCTAAATTAAAATATTAAATATAAACATTAATAAAGTATTAAATAAATTTATAAATAACTATTATCTTATAAACATAAATATATAATTATTAAATATAATAATAATAATGATGCTGATGATGATAATAATAATACCATACTATAATAGGCGTATAAGACATGTCAGAGAAAAGATTCAATGACACGTGTCGTATCGCACGAGCCAACTCACTATCTATACCATCTTATTTCATAACGTATTATTTAAATTAAAAGGTAAACATTAATAAAGTATCAAATAAATACATGTTCTAATATAAATTTAAATTTATAAAGTTTTTGTATTTTTGATTTTTTTTCTTATGTTAATTTAGTCTTTATTAATATTTAAGGGCGGCAAATGTTCTTTTTAATATTTTTATAAAAATTTTAATAAACGATGATATTAAAAAAATAATCTTTCATAAAAATATATATTTCATAAATGATTAATAGAATTATTGATTGATATAAAGTGGGTTAAAGAAATAAATAAATGGTGTAAACAAAGAAAAAGTTAAATTAAAGATGGTTAGTTTTTTAACAATTATTGTATATTTATTGACGATAACAAATAGTATTAGCCTACATGGTATAGCTACCATTATTATATAAGAATAAAAAAATATGATACTCTTATATTAATACAACTCAATGTGTTTAATACCATAATCATTCTAGTCTTATTTCTATTATAATTTTTTTTTTGAAATAATATCATTATTTATCATATAAAAGTAAAAATATATTAAGTTTTAAGAGCATTTTTAATGTATTGCACTTTAAAATTTTATTTTTAGTTTAGAATCTTTGCATTACATGAACTTTGATAACTTACTATATTAAATTTAATATAGTAATGATATTATTTCTTAAATGTTTTAAATATAATCACTTATTATTTCTGAAATATATTTAGTATATGAATTTATTGATATATATTATATAGACTAGAGTTTAAAATATAGATACAATACCTAAAAATATAATTTGAAAAAGATGTCAATTCATAAAGTAATTCAAAACTATAACTATTAATTTACATAAAAAGTCTTTAAAATACAAAAAAAATGTTTAAAAAATAAAATACTGTTAACTCATTTTAGAAATAAATACTCCGGGGTTGTTTTCTTATATAAAAAGGTTTAACAACCTTAAGATTTGTGATTAAGAGGTAAACTATACAAATTATTTTCGCATCAAAATATTTATTGTCTTATCCAAAACTTAAAAAAAAAGTAGATTAGTTTTAAACAACCCAATTAATAGTTATTTCTTTTGAATGTGTAACTTGTAAAAATAAGCGTAAAACCCAAAAAGTGCGAGTTTAACAAAATCATTAATCTTGTGGCTTTTTATAAATGCATGAGTGATTTTTTTTCATTTTATTTCTAAGTGTTTAATAATATATGTGTATGTATGCATGAGCGAGTAGAGATCGTACCCGTCGCGAATTACGGGTTACCTATCAATATCGTATAATGCCAACATTCTCCTTTTTACTTTTTTCGACCTCGACAATTATGGCTTTACTCATCTAGTTCCATGTGGCAACTGTAAAATTTAAAGTAAAAATAGAATGTACATGTTTTGAAGCTTAGTGTACAACATCTATCACATAACTAATTATAAGTTAAAGATGATAATGTTTTATAAACATTTATATCACTGGCAGCGGCGGAGCTTGAACCAAAGCTTAGAGGGGCGGGGGCGAAAGTAAACTATTTTAGGGGGGGCGAACTCTATATTTATTAAAAAATTTCCGCTACCGGACCAAAAATTTACACTATCGAGCCGAAAATTTACACTACTGACAAAAAAAAAGGGGGCGGGGGCCCCCTTACCCAAAGAAGCTTCGCCCCTGATCACTGGTTTAACTATTATATGTTTAACGCAATTAAATGAATTCATACTTTTCTCTCTTCTATACACAATATTAGAGTTAATTACATGGTTGTACCTTTTGATGTGCCATATTAAAAGATTAGTCCCAACTCTTATAAAATTGTATCATTGATTCAACCGTTTGTCATATTGTAAAACCCATGATCCCTGAATCAGTAATTGTTAGTTAGTTTTTGGTATTAAGATTTTTTAAATAATCATTTTACCCTTTTTATTATCATGAAATCTAACATCAAAAACTAATGTTCGTTCACTTTAAGGATCACTGTTACGATTTAACAAACAGTTAATTTTAAAAATGTAATTTTTCAAAAGTAAAAATAAATCCTACTATATGAGCATAGTAGTCCATCCATGTAATTAACTCCATAAAAGTTTTATGTTTGACACTGATAAAGATATTTATAAGATTCTTATGATTATTTACTTAAATTTGTCTATAGTTTCGCATTAAAAATAACTAGTGGGTGTGACTCGTGCGTTATGCAACGTGGGTTATAAAAAGTTGAAAGATTTAATTTTGATGATTTATACGTTAGTACTAAACACCCGTAAAATATTAAGTGCGAAACACCGATAAAAAGTGATAGAAAAAAATACTATAAAAAAATAATATATCAAAACAGTGAAGAAAAATATCGAATGCATAAATGGTGACTTTGTTATAATTAACGAGATCTATTGTAAATTGACTAAAAGAAAATTTGATATAACTCAAAGGCCTAAGTATAAAACTTAAAAAAAATTAAGTTGATTAATTGTAAATTTAACATAACTCGATAGCTTAAGTATAAAATTTCAAAAAACTTTAGGTGATTAAATGTAAATTTCACATAACTCGAACGCTTAAATATAAAATAAAAAAAAATAAATGAGCAGGTATCAATTTGAAAAAAAAATAAAGAGAGAGAAAGTGTTACGGTTAGTTTCATAAAATTCTTAAAAGTTTGAGTGTAAAATTATAAAAAAAGTAATTTTTATTAGTTTGAAGAAAAAAAGTTGTTATGGTAATATTTAGAAAAGCTACACCTTCTCTATTCATAACTTTTTTATATTTGTTATATATCGTGATACGGCGGGTGTTATCGAGCCTCTTTTTCGAACTGTATTAAACGTTGATATATTTGGGTATTATTGTTATTATAACTATGTAAATATTTAGTGATTATATACTTAAGTTTTTAAATAAAAGAAATATTAATTTAGAATATTATAAATAAGATAATATTTATAAAAATAAATCTATAATAATGTATTAATTATGAGACATTATTAAATATGAACAAATTATGAACTATTGTATATAGCACTTGTACATTATGTTTAAAAAGATATATTAGGTGTCTTAAATTTTAAGTAAAATTACAAATGTATGTTCATCAAATGTTTTATATAATAGTATAGATAATATATATATACATACATATATATATATATATAATTATTATTATTATTATAAAAGTATTTAGTAATTATATAATTAAGTATTCAATTAAGGTAAACTTATTATTATTATTGTTATTATTACAAAAGTATTTAGTAATTATATAATTAAGTATTCAAAAAAGATAATATTTATTAATGAATATAAATGTTAATTTAAAGTATTATAAATAATATACATAATCTAGTAAATTAAATAATCTTACATTATCAAATAATGTATTAATAATATGCATTAATTAATGTATTAATTAAAAAAAGTTTATTAAATAAAAGGTAAAATAGAAATAATCGCACAAAACACTTATACCTAATGTTTAAAAAGTTGTATTAGATATCTTAATTTTTTTTATAAAATTATACTTTTGTACTAAAGTTTTGCTTTATGTAATATATAGATATAGATAAAGATAATAATAACCAAAAAATAAACATAATAAAAATAAAAATCTTACCAGGTTTGCAACTCACTTTGTGTGGTCTATCGGTGCAAAAACAAACAAACTGAAACTCCGACGAATTAAACCCACACCGCCCCCCACTCCGCTCACAACCACCGCAATCCGCCGCTCGCCACCGCATCAAAAACCCCCTCCCACCCACCTCCCCCATAATTCCCACCGTCCACCACCACCCTCCGCCCCTCTCCGCCGCCCACCTCCACCGGCGTCTCCACCACCACCCCACCACCACCGCACCCCGCCACCACCTCCCCCAAATTCCGATCACCCACCGCCACCACAAACTCCGATCTCCCCCCACACGCCACTGTTCTATACCTCTCCAACTCCGGCGACACCCACCGGAGCAATTCGAAATCACCAACAATTTCGTCGTCGTTTCGTTGTCAATTGTAATCGATTTGGGTCTAACGTCAGATTACTGATCTTTAACGGGCAATGATCAAATTCGTTCGAATTCGATGAAATCTTGGGGTTTTGGAGTCGGATTTGTTGGGTTTTTTGGTCAATGTGTTGGACGATGAAGTTGTTGCCGGATATTTGAAGAAATGGGTTGTTGTTGATGCAAGTGAGGTTGAATCCGGGGTACCCACATGAGGAATTTTGTAGGCCGTTGATGAAGAATGGGTAGGTGATGTTGACACCATCTCCACAATCCATGGGGATGCATGATTCATACCATGGGTCTATAGAGAATGAATGGTGTATAAGGAAGAAGAAGATGATGGAGATGAAGAAGATAAGGGGGTTTGTGTGGGTTTGGGGTTTGAGTTTGTTCATGATGTTTTGTGAGATGTGAGTGGGGATGATGATGATGGTGGTGGTGGTGGTGATAATGGGGAATGGATATACCGAATGGAAGTGTGTTTTGATTTGATTTGAAACTTTATATTTTTAGGATCCTAATACAAGGACACCCATCCGGATAAATCGACACCCCTCTGTACGTCGTGTGTGGGTTCATATGCGGCGTATAAGGTCGAATACACTGAAACGAGGAAAATTCAGGGGGCTGTCAGAGAGCTATACGCCCCATATAGCCCTATACGACCCCCCCTATACGACACATATAGGGCTATACGACGTGTATAACAAATTTCGACACTGACTATGAGAAAAAATTCAGGGGGCTGTCATAGGAGTTATACGCCCCGTATAAGCTATACGGACACCTCTATACGACGCGTATAAAACTATACGACCGGTATAAAGCTATACGACCCGTATAAAATTTAGGATGTTAATTTATAATTTTAAAGTATCTTAATTACCACAACCTATTTTTATGATGAAGGGGACAAATAAGGATATTCATAGGTGTTGAATATTTAAAAGCTATATTGGTTGGAAGAATAGGATAGTGGGTTGCAAATTTGGGAGAAAACAATATATAACTTGGGGTGTTTTTAGTAAGTTTTTTGTGTATGGAATTTTTGGTTTTATAAAGTAATTAGTTTTAAAAGTACTATTGATTATTACTCATGAGGTATTTTAAAACTTCAGTATACTCTAGGAAGGTTTTGTCTCATTTGTAAAAAAATGTTTCAATTTGAAACATGAGTTTTTCTAACTTAAGATGATTTTTAAGTGTAATATCAGATACGTGACTGATGTACTATTTTTTATTCAGGGAGGTGCAAACGTAGTGTTCTAAGGACTAAGGTTTCGTACTTGAGTAATGGAGGTGATCGGTTGGCCCGGTTACTCGTCAGCGATCCAATTAACTGTTAAAAAAATAGTTTTGCAACTAGTCTAAAATGCTTTTTGTAACAAGTTAATCATTCTAAGTGTTACTAGTTATCAAACACTTTTGAAACATTCAAGGAGTTCAACAACGGTAAACAATCAAGTCCTTCAAGTTAAGGTTTAATTATCTTCAATTTTTAGACTTTCATTGGAAACTAACGTTCATTCATGTGAAAGATCATTCATTTTACACTTTCACAAACCTGTTAGTACAATGACAGTAATTTTTTAAGATTTAAAACCATAGTTGTAATAAGTAATTAACTCTAATTAAAATACATGCTCTTTGAACTCTTAAGATTGATATTATTTTGGCCAAGATATATCTACCTTAAACATAAGTTCTAATTTCTATTTTTTTCCCAACTAACTTCTTGCTAGTTGTGGGTTAATAGTATGCCGCCGTTCGGAAAAATATAAAGGAAAGAAAACAAGAACTAAACAAGATAAATATGATCATGTTCCTACAAGAATGGAGCCTTAGTTTCTTGTTTGATTTATATATGATGGGCTAAGACAGAATTTTACTAAAATGCTAAAATATCCGCTTATAACTATACTGTTAATTCTCAATAAAATTTCTACCTTGCGTCTGTGTAACGTTAGAAAACCTAAACCTAAGCAAGAAAATGTCAAATCTTTTTGAACTAAATATATATTAAATCTAAATAGGATTTTCATGCTCACACAACAAATAAAATTTCTAAAACTTATATATTAAATTAAAGTTGAATTAATAATCCAACATCATAGTCAACTATTTGAAATCCCTTTTTTGACATTGTAATTGAAAATGGCCTTTGGATCACATGTGATATTTGTGAATGTGTATTTATATCAAGCAGATAATAATTGGTCCACTTAAGAAAAAGATATGGCTTTGGTTATCACCATTTTTTTAATTTAGGATCAATTCTAGTTGAAGTCAATGGAATATCTATTTTCATTTTCATTTCTTTGTTATTTAAATGGTTGATATCATTCTAAAAGTTAATTATTGTTAATATCTTCACACAATCAAATAAAATCAACTACTAAAAAAAATAAATAAAAAACTTATCCTTATTTGGAAGCTTATGAGTTTATGTAATGTATTATAAAAGGCATTTAGCCGTAAAAACAATTATAAAAGGCAGGTAAAGTGGTCATTGTTTGGCGGCTTAAAGTTTCATTAAATTCAACGTAATCACGAGTTCAATCTCGTCGACCGGTGAATTATTGAAAGTCGGTGTTGAGTGTTGACATCCCTATTTTTTTCTTTTTCTTTTTAATATAAAAACGATTATTATATATATCTCATTTACAAGTATCGGTGTCATGTGTAAGAAATTGATTAGCTTCAACTTTTTTTTTTTTGTTTTTCAATATATATCTCACCGTCGCACTCATCTACTCCTGATTACTACCACCACTTCCATCCGATTCTAAGATAAGACTTCTTACTCCTTTCTTTCGTCCTAAAAATCCTTCTCATTCTGCCATCAGTCACCACCAACCATTGCCTCTCTCATATGTGATGAGAATGATAGTTCACGTGTAAATAAACTTTAAAGGCTCGGTAAAAAAAAGTATATCCATAATCGATTATAATTGGTAACACGTAAGAAGGAACGAGAAAAACAAAGACAAGTTCACGAAATACTCTTTTAGGCCATAATTAGTAGTAGTAATTCCTTCTTTTATTTATACTGAAATTTGCAAACCAAATAACTTATAAATTTAAACATAATTAATTCCAATTCCTTAAAATTGCTCTAATTACTTTTAAAACACTACACGAATCAAACACCCCTTAAAATCATAACAATCATTTCTCCTCTGAAAATGTGAAAAAAAAGGCTACATCCAACTAAAGTCGAAATATTCAAACAATAAAATGCAAGAACCGCAAATGTAAACTAATTAGTAGTAGTAATTCCTTCTTTTATTTAAAAGAACAAAATTTAAAATTAAAATGGTGTCACCTACAATTATTCATCATCTTCTTCATCATCATCAAATTGGTTCCACTGGAAATTCATTCTAATCACTGAACTTCTCAGAGTTGTTTTAGCAGTATGATTAGATCATTTTTGATGTCCTTAAATCATTCACATCATTCGATTTCACTTCTCGATTAGGTTTCATCGGGCCATCATCAGGTTTAGTAGGGGTGTTACTGTGAGGTGGAAGAACATGCTGCAAGAATCTATTTATCATCTCATAACTGGTAAAAGTAATAACGGCCGATGGTGTTGTTCTTAAGAGATTAGTTCCACACCCTCGGTAAAAACCCGCCACGCCTTCTTTTTGAAAAACTTTCTTTACACAATCAACCACGCCTGCATAATGTGTTTCAGGGTTCCTCATGTTCCCTTGTTCTTGAAGCCTTGATCGAATCACCTGCCACACCCGCATTCTAAAACTTAGTTTTGAAATAAATATGGTTACAAAAAGCGTCACTTAGAGGCGTTTTGGTCCCACAAGCCCAGGCGAGAGCTTCACATAAGTGAGGTGTTGCTCTATGTACAACCAGATAAGCTTTATGTACAACCAAAACTCAAAAAGTTGCATCTTTTTTACATATTAGCCTTTTTATTAAGTAAAACATTCATAATCTCTTGTTTTTACATATCAGCCTCCAACAGACGCAAATTTTGACCACTTTTGACTATAGATGTTAACTTTAACCAATTTTGACCTAGGTGTGCATGAAGCGCCGCCTAAAGCGCTTATTAAAACACAGATCCATATATCAAAAATGCAAATTCAAACTATAATTCGTGTAAACAAGATTAGTAAAGGCACCTCGTGTGGGTAGGTTAGTAAGGAAGCAAGGATTTTGGACATTGAAGAGGCGATTGCAAGTTTCCCGGGGCTTAGACCGTTAGTAGTTGTATGATCTGGGAGCTTGAAATAGACATGATCAGCATTACTTAAAGAATTCAAGAAAAATGGAAAATGTACAACTTTTAATGTTTGATGTACAACTTTCAATGAGATAAAAAGTATTACCCCTTTCTGCTAAGTAGAACTTGATCCTCTCATAGGCTGGAAACTGGATGGCAACATGACTAATCCCAGCAAGGGAAGGCAGGAGTCCACTGTAATAATGCAAACAGAAAGTCAAAAGACCGGAAAAGGAAGCAACCTTGAAAAGTAAAACTTTTTTTTTTAATAAAAATGAGAATCATTACTAGAAAACTCATAGGACCCACCAATATCTTGTTAACCAATGAGATCAGATAAAACACAGCTTACGCTAGGTAGGTAGCCTTCAAGAGGGACTCAAGCACCTACAACTTTGCCACCCTCTTGAAGGTTTGAAACAGAGTACAACTTAAGAAGCATACCTATACAACCCTTTAAAGCCTTCCTCACGAACAATACGCCTCAAGGCAGAAGATATGCTTGTATACGGAACCACACCTACTCTCATCCCTTGTGTCTAAAAGAAAAAAAGATTGTAATTTATCATCATTAATAATCCCACATACTATTTTTTTTAAACATTTTCTGGTGTGAAATTTTCTTGCAATTGTAAATGCATTCCAACATTGGAATGTTTAGAGTACTCAAAAAAACCTACTTGGAGTCTTGTCTTTACAACCCACAATGGATTTGTTGTGATTGCAGTGGCTGCTCCAGCACCCGAAGCAGCTACCATGTTCGCCCCAAAAGTAAGATGCCCGCTACCATCTACCACAGATTTTAAAAAGGTAATGAAAAACAATAATAATATACTGAGTGGGGCGTATTCATTACAGAACCAATTTAAGTTGTTCACTATGAGAGGGAGAGAGAAAGATAGACGGTTATGTGGTTACATAGCCGCATTATGTATCACTAAATAAAGCAATACTTATAAGTGTTTATGCGGCTCTCGTGGTTTTTTACTTAAAACTAGTTATGTGTTTTACGATCCTCTATACTGAATTGTTTGTTTCTATTTGAAACATTATATTTCCAACAAGTAAACGGATACATGAGTAGTAACTAGTAACCAACCATGTGCATCAAGAAGCTCTTTAAGTTGCCCATAAACAGCAAAATAGACCTATATAAGCAAAATATCTATATCAAGATATAGCAGGGAATAATATCAGGAATATAGAATTTACATAATGAACACTCACAGCCCAGTTAGGTAGTAGTGCAGCTAATGTTGGTGAAAGGCCCCGATATAATCCCCTCAATCCCTCATTTCTTATAATGGTTTGTAGGCTTGTTACAATGACGCTACCTGATAAATGTCAACAAGAGTTTAAATAATACAAAGAAAAGCAGTTGGGTAGCATATGGCAAACAAAGTGAATCGTTCTTAAGTCTGAAATAAAATTCTAAAACTATACCATCTTTGTGCACATAGGGTTATATAAAGTATTTGAACGTTCATTAACTATCAAACAACCATCAATAAAGGCAGAAAAATGTGATTGTGTGACGTTGTTTTATATTCATGGTAATGATTATGTTAGGAACCAAACTATTTATATATGCTTGGTTTTAAGAAATCTGAGGCGCTCTGAAGAGTTTTGGTCTTGAAAACTAAGCCGCAAGATGTGAGGAGAAAGCCTCAATGTACAACCAAATCAGCTTAATGTACAACTAAAAGCTACACCTCTCTTATCACTTTCATGTTTCAACTTTCTTCACCAATCACATCATTTCGGTTGTTTTATATATCAGACTCTCTACTCTCTAGACCACAATTTTGACACGTGCAAGAATCGCCGCCTCCAGAGAGGCTTTTTTTCGATCGCCTTGCCTCAGTTGCGCCCAAGGCACATTTCTTAAAACCAAGATAATGGTGTGTAATGAACAAGCTAGCAATAAATAATGTTAATGAACAAGAAAACAAGCAATATTTGAAAGATAGCTCAACTCTTCGAGATAACGGTGTAACTTTGAGAGATAGACTAGTAAAATTAAAATTATAAAATTACCTTTCACTACGAAATTGGGTCAAAGTGAAACAGATTACAAAAAGGTAAATCATGATTCAAAGTTTGCAACGGTGTCTATTTTAAGAATTTTTGAGAAGATAGTTATTGAATTTTAGGACGGCCAGGGTTACGTTCGTTTATATTACTGCAAAGTATGATTTGAACCCAACACTACAACAGTTACCTCCAAGTCAAGAATGCAGATGAACAAAGATTTTTCCTTGATAGACAGGCTGGCAATGGGGTGTGCAACTAACTAATAAATGTTGGTTATAAATGAACTGGGTTATAAAGCATATAATGCTCTTTTTTAAAAAAAATTCAGGTTGGCAAAAAACAGAAACTTTTAGAAGTCAAGCAGAGTCTCAGCAAGCTCACATAGGATCTGAACTTGCAGTAGATAATCAAGCAAGAAGGATGAACAAATAAGACACGATAGCAATTAAAATGTTTGTAACATGCTTTAACCTATCAGCAGTAAGTTAACACTAAAGAACTAGGATCTAATATCTACCTTACTACAATCACATTCCTCTATATATACAATAGTAAGATCATATACAATAACTAAAATTAAAAAAATTCATATAAAATGTGTTGATAATGATCACACACACAAATCATATGTTTAGACAAGCATGAAAGAGCTGAACTCACCTTTATTCCCGGGTACATTAGGCAGGCCGTAAACTTGCAATCTTGTTTTGATCACGTCCAACGGGCTCATGATAGTGGCAGCAATAGCACCTATACAATGTAACATTCAATGAAAAAAGAACAAATAAATAAATAAAGACAAACAAAATTTTCTCCTCTATAGTTCATTCCTAATTACTAAAATCAATGCCCATTTCAAATAAGAGTCACTGCCACTACTATCCACAACCAAAATGTCAGTTGCTCTTTTCTTCTATGATTATTCTTCACATGATCATCATAGAGAATTTGCAGATACACTAATACACTACATAAGAAACACTATCTATGCATAAATCAAATAACTTCCATCCCTTCAAAACCTTCAGAGGCTACAAAAGATTCTACAAATTCAAAACCCTTTTAGCTTGTATACTTAAGATCAAATTTATATAAACAAAGCTGATTCAACAACCCTGAAACTCAAGTCCTAACTTTTATCATCAAGCCTGTTACTTCACTAACAATGAAACCCTAGATTTTGTTCTTCACAAATACAAATCAAACAACAATCGATCACAAACAGAAAGAATCTATACCTGCTGAGGCACCGGAAACGGCATCGTATATGATATCCCTACCGTTCCGTGGCTCCCCGACCGTCATACTCCGACGACAATAATCACAACAAACGTTTCTTCTAAACTCGCAAGAAAACACACTGGATTTCAATTAGGGTTTTCAAATTCACCAACAATCAAACGAATTGAACTCAAATCTCCAACAACCCACTATATATAGACGTTTGCTCTTTCAAAAGAGAAAAATCAAAGCAGAGTAAAGCAACGTATTTGACACTTTTGGTTGAACAAGAAGAATAAGACGACGAGAATAAAGACTGTTTGCAGGCGAGTGGCGATTCGAAGATGTGGATGCGTAGGGTTAATGCTTTCACTTTCGTTCCATTTCAAATCAGAAATTTGGGGCTTTTCTTTTGTCTGATTGCTCAAAATTGATGAGCTTTCTGAAGATACTACATACCCAATTGGGATTATTGAACCCTAATTCCAATCGAGATCCAAATTGTGTGGTCAAGTTTTTAGCTTTCGTAGAGAAAGAGAATCTTGCAGGAGATTTATGGGATTACAACATCGTAATTGAATAAAGAAACATGTAAAGTGTGAATTTTGTTACATGTTAAGATAATAACGTGACCGCCAAATTACAATGTATCACAAGTTTGGGTACCTTTAGATAATATTAAGGTTAATTGGAGTATTGGACTATAATAATATAGATTATTACATATTAGCTGTTAATATAACTAGTTTGATTAGTAACATTTTTAAATATTACTTTGATTATTAAAGTAACATAATTATTAAATATTTATATTTTTTTAAACTCATCATTCAATTTAGTGTGAATTTATAATAATTAAACACTTATTGACATTTGAAACATGAGAGTACGCTAGTCAATTTAATACTGTTATTATTATCGTCTAATGGGTAAAAGTAGTGTTGTAAGGAACATCTGAAGATTAAAGGCTGATGCAACCAAAGGATACCAAAACAACCAAGTCTTCTTGCATGCACTAAGAAACAAAGATGAATTAGCTTCGGAAGTTTTACACTCACAAATAAGTCTAAGTGTAAAATCTTCCGAAGCCAACAGTTCAGAAGAAGTTACTTCGGAAGTTTCACACTTATCATAAAATTATTACAAGTGTGAAATCTTCCAAAGCCAAAGACTCATTTCTTCCGAAGCCAAAGATGAAGTCTTCCGAAGCTTCAAAAGACAAAGTCTTCCGAAGTCATTTTGCTGTGAAGACAGATTTCTTCCGAAGACAGAGAAAAGATGCTTTCTCTGAGTTACTTTTTGATAAAGCTGGTGTACTTTCCGCTGCTGCTCTGAAGACTCACCTGCTAACATTAGTTGGTGAAACTTTCATACTTTATCAAACAGTAAAAAAAGTCTTTGACTGTAACTTTCCACTTTTGTTCCTGTAGACTTGTCTGTATTAGATTAAGTAGTCACTAGTCAAAAGGCAATCTGCCTTTTGACTGTAGATTGATCTTGTTTTCTAGATTAGTCAAAATCCCAACTGTCTTTTTGCATATTGACAGTTGTAGGTTGTAGTATAAATAGTCTCCGGTTCTTGTAATTTCATATACTTGCAAACACTTGTAATAGAACTAGAGAATCAATATACAACTTCCTTGAAAACTTAATATTGTGTTCTTGTGACTTTGTTCTTGTTCTTATAGTTCTGTCTCTTTAATATTACTGTGTAGCTTGTATCATCAGTGAAGTTACCAGTTCCCTATTTGAGTGGTTAAGTGATTTAAGATCACTCCTCTTGTGAAGCTAATTGCACTCTTAAGTACCCTTACCGGTCCTGCAATTGGTATCAGAGCATTCCAGGCTCTTGATTGTAAGATCTCACCATCTTAAATCCTCTTAGTTTCACACTTCACTTAACTTTTCAAATGGCAGTTATCTCAAAGGATGATATGGAAACTGGAACTATGACAAAGTCCCCACTGATCACTCCTGAGGATTTTGATACTTGGTGCCAAAGAATGGAAGGCTATATCAAGTCTCAAGATTTCAGGATGTGGGAGTCTGTTGTCAATGGATCTTATGTACCATGCACCACTTCAGCTGCTGGTGGTGGTAAGATACCAAAAGAAAGGGTTGATTTTTCTGAAGAAGATTGGAAGAAAATTGATATTGATCAAAAAGCTATGACAGCCCTTCAAAATGCTCTTCCTAACTCCATCTACAGAGGTTTCAAGAAGTGCAAGACTGCCAAACAGCTATGGGATGCACTGAAGCTGATGTATGAGGGGTCCAATGAAGCCAAAGAAAACAAGGACCTCTTGAAGCAGCAGTTTGAAAATTTCACCTTCAAGACAGGTGAAACCATGACTCAACAATACTTCAGGTATGTTGAGATTGTGGATACTCTAGCTGATGTTGGAGTAACCATTAAGAATAGAGATATTGTTAGAAAGTTCGTGTTCTCTCTTCCCAGACAATGGACACACTACTGTGTGGTCATTAAGAGGACTGAAAACCTCAAGACTCTTACTCTCACTGAGTTATATGGAATACTCAGTGGATACCAGATGGAGATGAACATGCAAAATTCATCTGGTACCTCCAACACTCATCAGAGTTCAGCCCTCCATATGGTTGAAAGGGATGGAAAGAACCACAGAACCATCTCATCTGCTACCCTGACAAATCACAAAGGGTCCTTTCATCACCTTTCCAGAGACACCAAGGGAAGGCTACATCCCTGGAAGCCCATTCCAGGAGACAAGTTCTTCACAAGCTTTTGTGTCTTCTGATGAAAGTTCAGGCAACTTTCTCTTCACCTTTGAAGACCTGGACAGTATCCATCCAGATGATCTGGAATATATGGAAATAGTCCAGCAGATGGCTCTACTCACTCATAGAGCCCAGAAGTTCTACAAGAGGACTGGGAGAAGGTTTTTCAGCAATGCAGTCAGTGGAAAGTTTGGGATGGACAAAAGCAAGGTAAAGTGTTACAACTGTAACCAAATGGGATACTTTGCCAGGAAGTGCAAGGCACCAAAGTCAAATGGTGGCCAAGCACAATCCAGGCCAAACTACACTGAGGGAGCTCACCAGTATGAGAAGCCAAGACAGCAAGCTGCAGTTGCTTTTAAAGAAGGAGGCTTTGACTGGAGCTTTCATTTAGGATGCTTCTCCAAATCAAGCACTAATGGCAGATCATGATGAAGCCAAGGTATTGGAACATCTTTGTACTCCTAAATGCATTGCTAAAGTTAATAGATACAGGTCCTATAACTTAGAGATGAGATCTGATCTTGAGTCCTTGAATATCTTAAAAGCTGACTTTAAAAGAGCTGAAAATGATTATAAACTTAAGATAGAAGATCTAGAGAAAACCATTTCAACTCTTACATGAGCATACAAATTACAGGACTCAAATCAAAGATCTCATCACAAAGTTAACTGAATGCCAGGCTGAGCTTGTGATCAGCAAAGCCAGGGCAGAAAAATGTGTTCTTGAAGAAGAGACCTTCAAGAACATAATATCCTCATCCCTACATGCAAAAGTTTGTTATCAGAATAAGCAGGGACTGGGATCTACTGAGATAGCTCCTCCACACACTCTATTGTCTATAAGATCTCCAAGGTGTGGAACTTATGAAGATGAGCTTCCCCTCATAGACCCCATTATTGAAGAGGATGAAGAGGAGATAGTGGAGGATGACTCAGAGAAAAGTGAAGAAGGACATCCTAAGAAGGGTCACTATTCTCCTGAGAAGAGGAAAGAGGCTGGAATGACCAAGTCAAAGAGAAAAAACTTGATTAGAAGAGCGAAGAGAAGATCAAAGAAGGATCAAGAAATCAAGGCCACTTTTGACTCAAAGCAGAAACAAGTGTTTATTTCTGCAGGTTTTGAAGTGGTAAAGACTGAAAACTCAACTATGAACTCTAGTACCAAGAGTTCTAGTTTAGTTCCAAATCATTCCAGCAAGAAGAAGAAGACTGACCAGCTGTGTACCACTGCTACACAGCCTGAACCATCCAGCTCCAAAAGCAAGTCTCTCCCTAAGAAGCTTGTTGCTTTATCTGCAAAGATGAAGGTGGAGAAGGAAAGTGATCAAACTCAGTCTTGCTCTCAAAAGAAGACTCTCAGAAAGAAGGAACTCAACTGTATCATGTGTGGTAGTACTTCTCATATGGCTAAGGATTGCAAGTACAATCCCAAAAGTACCATCCACATGACCAAGAAGAACATTTCTGAGAAGAAGAAGGAACCAATAGCTTCGGAAGGAAAATCTGTTTCCTTCGGAAGCTCAAAAATAAAGAAGAAGACAAGTGAAAAATTGCCTTCGGAAGAAAAGTTGGTCTCGAAAGAAAGGAATGCTTCCGAAGTACTGAAGCTTGCAGCAGTAAAAGCTAGATCTTCCGAAGGTCTAGTCTCCAAGACTTCCGAAGTTGTCAAAACTTCCGAAGCTTTGAAGGTCAGGCCCAATCTTCCAATGGTGGTGTGGAAGATGAAGGAAGACCATGTGAATAAAAGTTCTTCATCAACAACAGCAAACGATCCTCAAAGCTTGAATATAGGATCACTTACTGTTGCATTGTCTTCAACTCATTTTAATAAGCCCAAGACCAATAAGGATTAGGTTTCTAAGGGTAACTAATCACCTCTTTTTGTGTAGGAACAGCTAAAGACCAAGAAGAACATTTGGATTATTGATAGTGGCTGTTCCAGGACATGACTAGCAATGGTTCTCTGCTTCAAAACTTTGAGAAAATTGATGGAGGACTTGTTACTTTTGGAGGGGATTCTGGCGGTTACATTTCTGGAAAGGGCAGAGTCACAAATGGTAAGCTCAGCATTGAAAAGGTAAACTTTGTCAAAGAGCTTGGATACAATCTTTTGAGTGTATCCCAATTTTGAGATCAGAAACACCATATGCTCTTCACTGAGCATGAGTGCATCGTTCTCAAGCCCGTGGCAATTCCTCAAGAGCATATCCTGCTTAGAGCCCCTAGGAGAGGGAACATGTATAAGATGGATTTACATGAAACATCTCCCTCAGGAGAAGTTTCTTGTTTTCTGTCTAAAGCAAATAGTGATGAGTCATTCCTTTGGCATAAAAGAATGTGCCATGTAAACTTTAAAACATGAATAAATTGATTAAGAATGATTTGGTAACTGGAATGCCAAAGAAAGAGTTTACAAGTGATGACCACTATGTTGCATGCCTGAAAGGGAAGCAACACAAAGTATATCACAAACTAAAGGAAATGAACTCCAGCACTACTCCCCTACACCTATTACATATGGACTTGTTTGGCCCAACCAGTGTAATGAGTTTAGGAAGGACTCTTACTGCTTAGTGATCACAGATGATTTCACAAGATTCACTTGGGTCTTTTTTCTTAGAACTAGGGATGAGACCCCTGAGATCTTGAAGAATTTCATTCTGAAAATTAAGAATCAATCTGATCACAAGGTCAAAACCATAAGATGTGATCAAGGAACAAAATTTAAGAACCAAATCCTTGATACATTTTGTGATGAAAAGGGTATTACAAGACAATATAGTGCTCCCAGGACTCCTTAGCAAAATGGTGTTGCTGAGAGGAAAAACAGGACACTTATTGAAGCTGCAAGAATCATGCTGTCTGACTCTAAACTGCCCATCACCTTCTGGGCAGAGGCTGTTAACACAGCCTGCTATGTGCAGAACAGAGTTTTAGAGGTTAAGACTCATCGTAAGACTCCTTATGAGCTGTGGCACAAAAGGAGACCATTTATTGGTTTCCTCAAGTCATTTGGATGTCCTTACACCATCTTGAATACCAAAGATCAAGTAGCCAAATTTGATGAGAAGTCAGATGATGGACACTTTATTGGATACTCTTCCCAAGCTAAGACTTATAAAGTATACAATCTTAAAACTAGAGTAGTTGAGGAGTCAGCCAATGTGACCTTCAATGAGCACACTCCAAGTGTGAAAGGTTCTGGTCTAGATTGGCTATTTGATCTTGACTTAGTTACCAACTGTTTTAACAAGTCTTGTGAGAATGTTTCAGGATCTACAAATAATATATCAACAGGAGATCCTGACCCAAGATTTGAGCTGAGAAGACCAAGCAAGATTATGACTTCAGCTCCTTTGGTGACTAACCCTACAAATGAAGATCCTATCAGCACAAACTTGACAAATTCAGTTGATACATCTGAGGTACCTTCAAATTCCAGCTCAGAGGTTCAAAACTCAGGACAAGGAACTTCAAATGCAGGAGGAAATGGAGGTGGTGACAGTGATCAAGAATTTCTTGATGCTGATAACCACTCCATAAAGGACAACATAAATGATGTCACACATTCATTGGATCAAGTCTCACTTGATAAATGTGCTGATGTGGTGGGTGACACTCCATTGCCAGATCTAAATTTCTCTAATCTAGATCTGTCTAACTAACTTGCTGTGATCCCTCAACTAAGGATCCACAAGTCACACCTCACCACAAACATCATTGGAAATGTTGATACTGGGGTGAGAACAAGAGGACAAACCCATGATCAAAATATTTGTCTGCACTCTTGTTTCTTGTCCTAGATTGAGCCAAAGAAAGTTGATGAGGCTCTGAAGGATGGAAGATGGGTTGAAGCTATGCAAGAAGAGCTACTTCAAATCAGAAGACAGAAGGTTTGGAACCTATGTCCTCTTCCTCAAGGGAAGACTATCATAGGAACCAAATGGGTTTTTAGGAACAAGAGGGATGATAGAGGAATTGTCATCAAGAACAAGGCTAGACTGGTTGTCCAGGGATACACACAAGAAGAAGGAATTGATTACATGGATGTCTTTGCTCCTGTTGCAAGACTTGAAGCTGTAAGAATATTCCTGG
Source organism: Flaveria sonorensis (assembly GCA_025506505.1). Taxonomy (NCBI): domain Eukaryota; kingdom Viridiplantae; phylum Streptophyta; class Magnoliopsida; order Asterales; family Asteraceae; genus Flaveria; species Flaveria sonorensis. The sequence goes on along the minus strand of CM046430.1, from coordinate 49,226,723 downwards.
CTTATGCTGCATCCAAGGATTTTAAGGTCTATCAGCTTGATGTAACGTGTGCCTTCCTTATGGGGTGATAGATGAAGAAGTTTATGTCAAACAACCACCTGGCTTTACAAACCCAGATCATCCTGATTATGTCTGCAAGCTTGATAAAGCTCTATATGGACTACATCAAGCTCCAAGAAAGTGGTATGAGACACTATCAAAGTATCTTTGTCAACATGGATACAAAAGATGTACTATTGATGGGACTCTCTTCATCAAAGAAACAGGAAATGACATAATGCTAGTTCAGATATATGTAGATGACATTATCTTTGGTTCAACTAATTTAAAGCTCTGCAAAGACTTTGAAATGCTGATGAAGAATAGATTTGAAATAAGTGCCATGGGAGAACTCAACTTCTTTCTAGGAATTCAAGTGAAGCAGGTTGAAAATGACATCTTCATTAGTCAGTCAAAATATGTACAAGACATACTTACAAGATTCAAGATGACTGATTGTAAGGTTGCAAAGACACCCATAGCCAGAAACCACTCCCTTGGTCCTGATCTTGAGGGGGAGTGTGTTGATGAACATCTCTACAGGGCTATGATTGGGTCTCTTATGTACCTTATTTCTAGTCGGCCTGATATCATGTTTGCCACATGTATATGTGCAAGATATCAAGCCAACCCCAAGATGTCACACCTAGTTACTGTTAAAAGAATTCTCAAATACCTCAAAGGTGCCTCTAAACTTGGCCTTTGGTATCCAAAGAATTCAGACTTTAATCTGTATGCTTATACAGATAGTGATTATGGTGGTTGCAACATGACTGCAAAGTCTACATCTGGGGGATGTCAATTCCTTGGTGGAAGGATAGTCTCTTGGCAATGCAAGAAGCAATCCTGTGTGCTGCATCAACTGCTGAAGTTGAATACATTGCTGCTGCAAGCTGCTATGCTCAAGTGCTGTGGATTCAGAATCAGATGCTAGACTATGGGTTTAATTTCAAGGAGACTCCTATCCATATAGACAACAACAGTGCCATCTCTATTACAGAGAATCCTGTGCAGCACTCAAGGACCAAGCACATCAACATCAGGTGTCATCTGATTAGAGATAATTTTAAAAAAGGATTAATCAAACTAATCAAAGTTAACACAAATGAACAATATGCTGATCTGTTCACCAAAGCCTTTGATGAACAGAGATTTAAATATCTTATATCAGCCATTGGGATGATTAACTTTGAATAGATTTTCTTTAAACACTTAATCAACCTTATTTCTTAAAATTATGTGTCCTAAGTTGTCTATTAGATCACCCTCATAAGCCCAGTTCTCTTTGGAGGTAAATTAAAATTTCAAATGATATTACTTAGATTTGTGAAAATTTATTATTTTGTCTCGGCAGAACTCAAATTACCTTCAAAAGAAATTTATGTCTTTAAATCATTTAACTACTTATCTGAGTTTACCTTCGGAAGAAATTCTTGGAATATCTTCCGAAGCTTAAATATGCTTATAAGTACTTAAATGCATTCAAAGAACAAATGTCTTCCGAACGCAATTAAGTCTCGGAAGATTTATTATCCAAGGATAACAATTTTCTCAGACTTAGTTCTTCCGAAGCAAAATATACGTCGGAAGAAATTTCTTTAAGTATATTTCTTCCGAAGCCAAATTTTCACAACTCTTTGAAATATCTTCCGAAGCAAAATTGCCTTCGGAAGCTTTGCTGAAAAGCTTCCGAAGCAAAAATACCTTCGAAAGATTTGCAACTTCCAAGAAAACTAACTCTTTGGGCACTTTTTCAGAAGTGGGACCCACTTGCGGATTTCAAAGTTTATCTTTTTGTCTTAACTTTGACTCAAATCTACAGCATATATCTTCTCAAATGTTCCACTTTCTCTCTCTACTCTCACAAATCTTTAACCTAAATTCTCCCAAAATTCACCTTCTTCTTCCTTTCTTCACTGATAAGCTTCACCTAAATGGCCAACATCGATCGTCAAAACGACCCAAACTTCTCCATGCACCTACACAGGCAACACAATCAAGTTGCCCTGTTGCACTCTAAGAAGGATCCAAGTTTCTCCGACGTGTGTAGGTACCTTTCTTCGTCTCACTACCTCACCTCCCTTACAATCGATCCTCCTCTCTATGAGGATCAGTTGCTTGAATTCTGGCGGAACTGTCAAGAGGTCACCATGGATGGGGAGAGGGCACTGGATGCTACAGTGCAGGGGAGGATTGTTTTCATCACTCCGGCTATCATATACACTCATTTACAGCTGGATGATGAAGCAGGTGAACTGTCTTTCCCAAAAGATGCTGTCAACCATTCCTTCCAACAGATGGGCTATGAAGGTGACTTCATAGTCAAAACCTTCAGGAAGGGGAAGGTCTCATCCCAGTGGAAATACCTTCTCCATGTCATCATACACAGTTTATCTAACAAACATGGGGGATGGGATCAAGTTCCAGAAGACCTCTCCTTCATAGTCCATGGGATGGTCAGGGAGTCAAGTTTAGGTACTCTCAATTTGTTTACACAAATTTGCTTGCTAACTTGGACTCCTTAGAGTATTACATGTTCCCCAGGTATGTTCAACACATTCCCAACTGTGAATTAGGCTCACAGTTGAGGGGGACAGATAATATTCTTAAATTAGGACAAATGAGGCCCGACATTTTCAAAATCTTGAAGAAGCCAACTATTGGCTTCTCATGGGTAGAAACAGCCCTTGTCCCAAAAATGTTTGAGCTCATTGCTCAGGGTGACAACCTAGCAGCACCAGCTAGTGTTGATCCCACACCCTCCACCTCTCAACCACCTCAAACACAGCCTACCATTACCATCACCTATACTAGAAAGCGTAAACGAACCTCTACACTTGCTACTGAGCATGTGCAGGCACATATATCATAACCCATACAGGAGGAAGTGGAATCTCGAGCTCCCACTTCCCCTGAGGAGTAGACCACTCCCATCCTTGAAATGATCAGTGCTGAGGTTCCTCATGCTCAGCCTGATGAGCTCACAACCCCATAAACAGCCTTAAGCCATCATTCTGAGTCTCAACACTCAAGTGATCAACCTTCTGGGGACAGCTACCATCCCTAACCTCTAGACCTTAACCGACCCATCTCCAGCCTTGACTTTTACTCTGATAAAGATTTGGGCTTCAGTGAGTACCATGAATCTCTCCTCTCTTCCCACACTCTAAGAGAGATGAGTACTCCTGCTTCTCCTATTTCTAGCCCACATCAGCAACCCCCTACTGAGGTGGATCTTCCTGAACTTGTTCAGGAGACCCATATGGAAGAGGCTCTTACTTTTACAAGTGATTACATAACTAGGACCTCAACCATGACAACCTAGCCTATTGACACCTCTCTGGAAGTTGTCATGCGGCAAGGGAAATCTAGCAGCCAAGAACCACATGCTGGTGGTGAGGAAGAAGACTTAGATCAAATTCTCTCATCCCCCAATGATTCTTCATCTGAAGATGAGGGGAGTCTGAAACAAAGAGTGCACCTACTAACAAATACATGCACTTACTTGGTTTCAAAGATAAGTCACTTGGAGTCTCAAGTGACTTTCTTGCTAAAAAGGGTCAATGACCAGCAACTTGAGATCACCGATCTCAAGGGCCAGTTAGCTGAGAGACCAATGAGGACAACTCAACCAGGCCCACAAGAACCTGTGATTGTTATGGATCAATCTCCCAGCTCACCTATGCAAGAGGGTGATGCTACCAAAAGGGAGAGGAAATCCTGACAGTCACAAACCTAGGAGTTCTTCCCAGAGTGTGGACATAGAGGGATCACCACCCTCTCTTACAGTTGTCCACACTCAGCAACCTCCTCAAGTCAGAGATCTAGACTTGCTTTTTCAACATCTGTTTGAGGAGGGAATCCCAAGAGCAATGTCTGCCCCTTCTGAGAATCCAATCATGGGTTGGGGGTATGACAGCAATAGGAGAGCTCTTGTAATCTCTGGAGCTTAGGGTCAACTAGAATTTCAACATTTCACACCTGAGGCTCTATGAGAGTACATATCTGGTGGATCTGCCACTTGTCAACCCTAGCAACAACAGACAAGCTGCCAGATTGGCTGATCGGATACAAGACAGGTGCTAGAAGAATTCAAATGGAGATCAAGATTATATAGACAGAGGCTAGCAGGTGAGGCCTTTGGTCAACTGGAAGTTGAGGTGGACCCTAAGATTAACTTCGAAGGGAAATCCTTGACTGAAGTCCCAGAGGTTGAGCCTGTGAACCTTGAGACAGAATCTCCTTCTGCACCCTTTACCCTCAGTGAGGCACCAACTGGTGATGGTGCTTCATAACCTCTCTCTGGCCAGAGTTTGACAGCTGAATCAAGCAATGAAGGCCAAAGCTCTCTCCTTCCTGAGTCACCAAGGCCTATGGTTGACAAAGGAAAAAGGAAGTTAACTCTTGAGGAGATGGAGGAGGAGAAGAGAGAGAGAGAGGAAGAGGAAGCTGAGGGAAGAGAGTTCAAGTGGTTCCCCAAGGCTTATGGAAGCTGCAATCCAGGCTGTCCCCGAGCCAAACACTCAAGAAGATGAGTTAAGGGCAGCCAGGTTAAACTACCTGGGAACTAGAAACTATAATGTTGATGAACTCATCTCTCTCCCCTTAGAGGAGCTGAATGAACTGGCTGACACTAAGTTGTCAAAAGAGAGGAGGGAGGCAGAGGATGCAAAACTGCTCCTCAAAGTCAAAGAACAAAGGAGGCTGAAAAGACTCTACAAATATGCTCCTGTCCTCTCCTCAGTTCAAGAGAGTCCTGAGCCAGAGACTATGGCCACTGAACAACCTCAGGTAGTTAATGAAGAAGAAAGACTAAAAATGATCAACTACCTGAGTGCCACAGGTCTTTATCAGGCACCTACACTTCTTCCCTTATCACATAAGTACATAAAGTTTGAATACAACAAGCAGCTGGAAGAACAAGCCAAAAGAGAAAGGAAAGATGCAAGGAAGAGATTAAGGGAAGAAGCTGTAAAGTCAATAGCCATCATCCTCAAAATCCAAAAGAAGTCTACTGACAGACAAAGGATGATGAGCTTCTTGAAGTTGTATGGGTTCTCCGGAAGGAGGCTTGGTCCTATGTCTTTATCCACAATGGATGAGCATATTAGGGTGATCAAGCAGAAGATAAAGAAGGGAGAGCTGGTTGACTTGCATTCTCCACCAAGTTCAGCTCAACCTGAAGTTGAGGTGAAGGTTGAACCTACTGAGATAACACAACCTAAACCTGGAGCTGCATTTGAGCCAACTTCATCTTCTGACCCATAGCAGGGTCCTCTCTCTCTCTCCCTCTGAACCTGTGAGAGAGGAGAACCCAACTGAGAGAGACACAACAGAACCAACTGGTACTCAAGACCAGTCCTCTCAGTTGAAGAAATCAGGGAGGAGAAAAAGGATGGCCAGAAGAAGATCTGCTTTAAAGAAAAAGAGAAGAAAGGCATCCACCTCCCAACCTTAAGATGAGTCAGAGCATCCTGAGGAAGTGCATGAAGAGGTCTCTCAACAAACTTCAATCATAGTAGAGCCTCTTGCTATTGGAAGACAAATTCTGTCCTGGACTTATGCTGAAAATCCAGACAGATGGTATGTCAAAAGAGATCAGGGAGAACAGCATGTCTACTTCACAAATGACATGCTTGAGCTTCCTCTACATGATCTCTATGACATGAGAAGGTTCTATGTAAGCCTGAAGGATCCAGATCTAATAATGAAGAAAGGTCTACTGAAGATCCTGATGTGGACTATCAAAATCTAAAGAACTTCTCTGTTTTGGTAGCATCAGCCTAGGGGAGTTTGTAAGAAACATCTGAAGATTAAAGGCTGATGCAACCAAAGGATACCAAAACAACCAAGTCTTCTTGCATGCACTAAGGAACAAAGATGAACTAGCTTTGGAAGTTTTATACTCACAAATAAGTCTAAGTGTAAAATCTTCCGAAGCCAATAGTTTAGAAGAAGTTACTTTGGAGTTTCACACTTATCATAAAATTATTACAAGTGTGAAATCTTTCGAAGCCAAAGACTCATTTCTTCCGAAGCCAAAGATGAAGTCTTTCGAAGCCAAAGATGAAGTCTTCCGAAGCCAAAGATGAAGTCTTCTGAAGCTTCAAAAGACAAAGTCTTCCGAAGCTATTTTGCTGTAAAGACAGATTTCTTCCGAAGACAGAGAAAAGATGCTTTCTCTGAGTTACTTTTTGATAAAGCTGATGTACTTTCTGCTGCTGCTCTGAAGATTCACCTGCTAACATTAGTTGGTGAAACTTCCATACTTTATCAATAGTAGAAAAAGTCTTTGACTGTAACTTCCTACTTTTGTGACTTGTATGTATTAAATTAAGTCAGTGAGCTATGGCATGTCATAGTCAGTAGTCAAAAGGCAATCTGCCTTTTGACTGTAAATTGATCTTGTTGTCCAGATTAGTCAAAATCCCAACTGTTTTTTTGCATATTGACGGTTGTAGGTTGTAGTATAAATAGTCTCCGGTTCTTGTAATTTCATACACTTGCAAACACTTGTAATAAAACTAGAGAATCAATATACAACTTCCTTGAAAACTTAATCTTGTGTTCTTGTGACTTTGTTCTTGTGACTTTGTTCTTGTTCTTGTAGTTCTGTCTTTTTAATATTACTTGTGTAGCTTGTATCATCAGTGAAGTTACCAGTTCCCTATTTGAGTGGTTAAGTGATTTAAGATCACTCCTCTTGTGAAGCTAATTGCAATCTTAAGTACCCTTACCGGTCCTGCAAGTGTTTTTGGAAGCGGAATAGGTCGGGCGGCCACGAGAACTAGTTGTAGTTAGAGGTGGCCAAAAAACCGATTTGGCAACCGGTTCGGAAAAAAAACCGAAATCAAGTTTGAGTGCCAAACCGGTTTGGACCAAACCGGTCTCAAACCGGCCCGGTCCGTGGTTCACAATCTGTTTCTAGGGGTCTCTCGTTCAAACCGATTCCAACCCGGTCCAGTTTCAAACCTATTCCCAAACCGATTCCCAAACCGATACCCTAAACCGGTTTCAAAAACTAGCCGTTATATAACGGCTATATAGTCATTTTTTGGTCTTTTTGACCGTTTTTTAGGGTCTTTTTACCATTATACCCCCATTAAGTTAGTATATATATATGTAATAGGATGTTTTGGTTGAACTTCAACAACTTAAAATGCTCTCTACACTCAAAAATCTTAAAAAAGCTCAATACTTTCATGCTCTTAAAAAAAACTCTCAAATGCCTTCATCAAGTGCTCAATCATCCGTTGGTTGTGATACGTCTTCAATCAACATGGTGGTAGCAATCCTTTCTACGAATAGGAACCCCGAAATATAGTGCCATTACGATTTATGTCAAATAGCTAGCGGTCCGAACAAAGCTCATTGCAAGTTTTGCCATAAGTTTTTCAAAAAAGATGCAAACCCAACCTTGAAAAACCACATTACGCATAAATATTGTAAGGCGTTGAAAGATGAACCGTCTCAAGGTCAAGCTTCAATGACAAACGAAGGAAATGTTTGAGCTTATAATGTTGATGCGGTTCGGGAGCAAATGGCGCATTTTGTAATTCAAGAAAGCTTGCCATTTAAACATTTTCGACAACGACCGATTGACTCGACTCATTCAACGATCTCTCCAACCACGTTACACCAATCTAAGTCATGCTACTCTTCGAAGAGATTGTTTAAAAATATGGAAAAAACACTAAAAATGAAGTAATATCTTATTTTAAAAATTTACAAACTGGTGTTAACTTAACTAGTGATGTTTGGTCGACTCTTCACGATTCACCGGACTCATACATTTGTGTCGCCGCCCATTGGGTTGAACCCGATTCGTGGCAAATGATGAAACGTATGATTGCGTTTGAATTGTTTGATTATCCTTACACCGGTGAAAACATTTTTCTATCTTATTGACAAAGTTATTAAAACGTATAAATTAGAAAACTAAATTTTTTCTATATCTTTTGATAATGCATCAAATAACACACTTGCGATTTAATCATCTAAAATTAAAATATAAACCAATTTGTGACGGTGTGTTTTTCATAGTCGATGTGTTACGCACATCATAAACTTAGCCGTTCAAGACGATTTAAGAACGATTGAACCAACAAAAGATGGTTTTAAAAGAATATTACGTGACATTTTTAGCAATAACCAAAGATATAGTAGGTATCGCAAGTTTTGTAAAGACGCAAATTCCAAATGTTTAGGTCCGAATTGGAACGTACCTACAAGATGGAATTCCACTTGTAACATATTTGAAAAGGCTATTGAACAAAAAGAAAGTTTAATAGCCTTTCATAATAGTTTGGTGAGTCGTGAAAAGGTAAATACTTACCATCCATCGGGTTGGGCTGTTATTGAAAAAATAAGCAAAATGCTTCAAATTTTTTAAAACGCAACTATTTGTCTTTCTGGAGTTTATTATCCAACGAGTCCATTAGTACTTTACCAAATTTATTTAATGACTTTAAAATTAAATGAGATGTTGTTTAGGGGTACACCTTCGGATATTATGCCCCCAATGGAAAAAAAAAACTTAAAAAGTATTTTAAAAAATGCATCCGGTTATTACATGTGCTGCTGCATTAAACCCTTGCTTAAATATGTCGGGGATTGAAACTTTACTTGATAAAATTACTTCTAATTTGATTTAGAAGAAGAAAACTCATTTATGGTCAAAGTTTAAAAGCTACTTTTAACCAAAATTTAGAAAAAATGTTAGATGTTTATTTATTAAAATATGGTGAAACATCGCACATCCATGAGTCATTGAGGCATGAGGCATAGCTAAAAGTTCAGATGATCCAATGTTTGCTTTATATAATACTTCAAGGGATGAATGTAATAAACGTCAACGTGGTAACACTCCGAGTAGTGAACTCGGGAGGTATGGTGGAACGAACTTTTTATCCACCATGACTCCATAAGATTTTAAAATTTTTGACTTCTTGGCTTCGTGGAAAGGTAAGGAAGATCAATTTCCCATCCTATCCACCGTGGCCCGAGATTTACTAACGGTCCAAGCTTCCACGGTAACTTCGGAATATGTTTTTTCTGTTAGTAACAAGATTATATCGATAAGACGAAAAAGAGTCACTCCATAAGCGGTTGAAATGTCAATTTTTTTGAAGGATTATTTGGATGTCACGGAAAGAGTACAAGACAAATGCTCACTTGAAGGAGAATTGGAATATGAAGCAGAATTATACGAGGACGAGATAGAGAGTGGATTGACAACTGAAATGACCGATGATGAAGCGACATATGATGAGTACCTTTGTAACAGCTCGGGTTCTGGTGGTGAAGAATAAAGTATCCAAATATGCAACGAACGAACGGAGAACGACTAGGCTAAATGTTTAGTTTTTTAAAAAAATTATTTAAAATTTTATGTCGTTTGAATTGTTTATATGTTTTATATATTATATATTTCACTTTGATTTTAAATTATGTACTTAATTTGAAATTGTGTACTTTATTTTAAAAACAATTATGTAATGTTTCTAATTTTATATGCTTTAATTTTTATAAATATAAATATGTAAATTAATCTTATAGGTTTATTTAATTTCTATAATTAAATATGTAAATGCATCTTATAGGTTTATTTAATTTTTACAATTAATTGTTTAATTAATTTATAACGCTTAAAAGAAAAAAAACGAACCGGTTTCCAAACAGACCCAAACCGGTTTAATAGGGTTGGGTTTTTGTAGCTCGAAAACGGTTTAGAACCTGAACCGGTTTGAGGCCAAACCAGTTTTGACCATGGTTGACGAAACCAGTTTGGGGTACCGGTTCCGGTTTGGACCCCAAACCGATTTTATAATCTCATTTTTAAATAATTTTGTCATTGCCTCCTTCATAATCTCATTTTTAAATAATTTATTATTATATTTTTCATATATTAAGAGTTTAAGTATATATTTTTAATTAAAAATGCGAATTTATACTAAAACGTTTAGTATTTTTGGAATTTGTTTTAAGCTAGATATATATATATATATATATATATATATATATATATATATATATATATATATATATATATTAATTTATTTTCTATTCAATGACATCATCTGATTTAAATATGTCCAACCATTGAACCGTTAAAATGGCTCACTCTCTGTTTGGTCTAGTTTTAAACATATTAATATAAAAATTATTATAATGTAATTTGTCTAATACAAATTATGTTTTTTAAATATGTTTATTTTGTCTCCCAAAAATCATATAATTTTCACTATATGTTTCAATTATATATGATATCTTCATAAAATGTTTAAAATTTTTATAACAAAATAAGACAAATAAAACATATATGAATTTTGATTTTTATTCAGTGATTATCTTTTTCAATTTACTTAATATAATAATTATGAAATTTGATTATCATTTAGTAAACTTATTTCTTCACTATAACATCATACTCCAAGTTTATTGGAAAATTTTCACTTGTTACTAATTAAAGTTCGTACATGTATCATTCGTCTTGCTTAGTTATAAAAAAATATATGTGTTTATAAAATTATCATATTGGATTGAAACAAATTGATATGGCTTTTAATAAAACACTAGAGAAGCTCGATTATTATCGGAAAAATTCCAGGTTTTAAATTTTACACAAACATTCATGCAACTATATTTGAACAAAATAATTAAGATATCTACACACATGTAGATAATAAAATTAGGGTTTATGGTAAATAATAAAATTACAACATTGTCATTCTTAATATTTGACCCATTCTCAAGTAATTAGCTACCATATTCAAATTTAAACCAATGTTCAAGTTTGAGATCTCATTTTACAATTAATAACGTGAGGCTGTGCGTACACATTAGTTCTCCTCCCAATTTTGACTTTACCAAGTCAAAATTCAATTTGAATATAACTCAAATCCATCATGCGAAGTCCAACCGTGACTTTTTAATTGTAATTTAGCGTATGTAGAAAATTTATAAAATGACTTTTGAGTCAATCTCAATCACCCAAGTTTTGTCTATAATACAGCTGCAACGTATCCAAAAGAAGTTATTGTGGTACCAATTAGAAAAAGTTGTCCACAACTAATAGTACTTCTTGTCTTCTTAGATTCTTCTAGGTAGTAAGCAATAGACATAAAGTAATTTATGATTGATCAAGAAAGATAAATATATTCTCTAAAGTTGATAATATGTCGTCTAAGAAATAAAATTTTTACATGACATTTTGGCAGTGAAATAAGTTAAAGGTCAAAACCAAATCGGTAAATCGAGTAGAGCAGTGAAATAAGTTAAGGTCACAACCAAGTCGGTAAATCGAGTAGAAGGATGATAAAGGTGGAGTGATATCAATCGAGTTTTTTTTTATAGAAAACTAACAGTTGTAAAATAATAAAAAGCAAAATAGTAAAATATAAAGGTAGGATGAAGTACAAAAAGAGAAAAAAGTAAAGTTTACGTAGAGTGATTGTGAGTAAATAAGAGAGAGAATTTATGAGAATTGTATTGTGATTCCTCATAAACGAGATTAAGGGTTGTTAGAGTCATAGTTAGATTATGATTGTGATATAGTTATTAAGTAGCTTGCAAATTAAATTTGGGTTTCTCATATATATATAGAGAGAGAGAGAGACTAGTATAGTATATTGTATGTTACACGAGTTAAATAAATATAATATTAAATAATTTGTAACAAAAATTTAAAAACTAAAAAATAAGATATGATTAAGTTATATATAAGTAAGAACTTCTATTAAAAACAATAATAATATAATTTTAACTTTCATTGTATAAGATTATAATTTTTAATTGTTTTTTAAAATATTTTTGGTTTTTTTAAAATTCATTTAAAAAAATACAATCGTCCTTATAAAACTTAGAAAAAAGAACTATTTTAAAAAGAGTTTGTATCTTAAAAAAATTCAAGAAGATTTTTGTATCTTATACATTTTTTAAAGTGTGTTTTTAATTGAAAAAAATCCATTTTTTTTTAATTTTTTACGATGTCTATTTTTTATTTGAAAATGTTTTAAATAATATAATTACTATATATACTATTATCATTTATTAAAAGAGAGAGACAAAAAAATAAAAATAAGGAAACTTTACATGTTAACATTTGGCATCTTAAAAACTTCTTTTATTATAGATAATAGTTAATAAAGAAAACTAAGTTTGAGTTGGGTTGGTAATCAACTTCCATAGTCGGTGATCCTCAATAAATGCCATAACCCCGTACTTTCGTGAAAACCATATCATCTCATTAGAAAATACGTGGTTTTATAGATGACTCACGTCTATGTTTAATAACCTATTGATTCTGGTAATTGTTTCTTACATTAAAATATCATGTTAATCAATATAACTATAAAACATGTTGAAACCTTTCTCATCGATGGTATCGGTACCAATTCAGCTTGTATCAAGTGGAAATCATATAAAGCATGACATTTCATTTTATTTCTCAAGCTATACATTTGAATATCTAACTCGAAATAAACTATATGAATTAAATTTGTCCTAAAAATACTCTTTAAGTATCATATTCATCATTATATATGTCCATTAGTATATATAATGATATAAAAAATGTAAAGATAGTAATTCCTTTAAAAATTTGTTTTTATGACTTATGGGTTGAAATGCATAACTCTTGGTGCAAGTCTCAACAATCGGTCCAAGGCATGAGGAGTGAACTTCCTAGCAAACAAGTGACATGTTTGGTTTTTCCTCCCATTGTACTCACACTCGTTGGAGCTCCTTAGTTTCTTCAAAAACTCCATCGTCACGTCATTCCTCGTATATCGTGCCGGGTGGGACCCCCCTTTTGACCAGTCAACGTACGTCAATGTTCGTCCCGAGTTCTTTGCTTCAAATTTCTTGGTGATGAATGTCGGCAAGTAGTGCTCATCAGCATAACATGAACCATTGCAGTAGTTTTGGAACACTGGGAAATATGTTGTGTCGGAGATTACTTCCAATGCTAAATCTCGGTCCATTTCAAACCATTGTGACCCTTTTCTCCAATCCTGGAGTTTGATGGTGGGATGCATTCTCCGACTATAACGTCCACGACCAACACGGCTCATTAGATCATAGGACTCCACAAAGCTTTGGTTGGAGTTAATTAAGTACGAGTAGATACTCGAGAAATTAAATAGGGGAATGCAAGACTCGGAAAGGAGAACAAAGCGTTGGTTGGAGAAATCAAGAAGCGCATTGGCTAGCAATCGTCGTTCGGCTTCAATCATACTAACTTTTCCCCATTGTACGTTCTGAAATTCATAAAGAAAAGACTAAGACAGTTTCAACAAGTTTCGATTACTTTTGGGATGGGCAAGGGATGAAGCACATGCCAAAATGTATTCTTTTCTTTTGACAATTACCTTATGATTATATATATAAATACGTATATCTATATATATTATATGTGTCTTTTAATTTTATACGTGTGTGTATATATATTAAATTGGATTTGATCTTGAAAACTCATAAATAGAGAAAATGAAATGTCATCCATCTCAACCAACTCTTTTTGCCATCTTGATGACACAATATCCCCTACACCCCACCCCCATCCAATTATTTTCTGGCTCCTACATGTATAATAAATTGTAGATATACCATGTCTCACATCCTTTAATAACAACAATAAAATCCACATGCCCGGTTTAGGACTTTGGGATTAAGCAAACCAACTTAAAACTTATTTGATAGTTACAATTCACTTTAAAGTCTTGTAATATTTTAAAACACTTATAAAAAGAAATAAAGTTTTACTAGAACTTTTGATGATAATATTAAATGCATAAATTGTTTAAAGTTTTACTAGATATACACTCGATTTGATGCTTCATTTTGGTCACGCCTTTGCTCTTCAACCTACACTTAGTAATATTTTTTTGTCATTTACTGATCAGTATTGTTATTTCAATGGGTAAGCATAATTTACACTTCAATGGGTAGCCTTGATTTACATCGAGACACCCAAAACCAAAACATTTGACATTGGGTCGATTTGGAGGCTTTACCGCATGATCCTGATGCAGACGTGCCACAAGTGGTTCGGTTCATGGTCTTCAAGTCCCCTCACTTCTAGAGTCCTAGTATCCGCTAGGGGATGAAGTTGTGGATCAACAACCGTGTTTTTTATTGTTTCTTACTACCAAACACACACTCTTTACTCTACACATCTATTCTATTCTTAAATCATCACACTCTACAGATTTGAACCGTTGTATACTCTATGGAGACCCCTATTATTTTTTGAACTTCACAAAATCTTTCTAATACTTCGATGGAAATTATAAATTTGCTGTCGGTTTCTAAGTTTTATTTATTGAACAAAACTAACATCTTAAATTCAATAGAGATAGACCGATTTGTCCTTTTGCATTGGTGGGTTGTCTAAACAAGTCATCTACTGATCTACACCTTCAACCGACAAAGAAAAACAAGACCAAGAGACTACTAACATGTATTAGGAGTGTTCACGGTTCGGTCGGGACTGTGAGTAAAACCGTCAGTAACAAAATTTTATTATTGTAACCTAAACTAAACCGTTAAAAATTGAAAACAAATCAATTCAATATGTTACTAACAGTTTAACTTTGTTTTAGCTCTATGGTTTGAACTTATCAGGCTTTCATAACTAAAGACGGATAAAATTAGTACGAAAGAAACGGTGTAGCCCCACCATCTAATACTTTAAAAATCAACTCTTTATACTATATTGTTTATCAAATCTCAATCATCTATATAGTCCAACCTAAAATAAATATCAGTCCAAGTAAGATATTAAAAGTCACATAACTCAAAATTCTACGGTTGGGTTTGTTTTTTCAACCTTTTTTGAGTATAGACAGTAAACCAAATCGTTTAATACGGCTTAAGTCCCTAAACTACCAGTTTAAAAAGCCGATAAACTGTTTGAACAATTTTACAATTTAAAACCGAACCATTAATAGCCCCTAAGGGGTATAATAGTAATTTCGTGTAACCATTTCTTACCTTGCTTGGGATATTCCGGCCATGAAAAACAGACTCCTGAGCCTCCGTACTGTTGGAAGACGAGTCGGAGCTATGAACGTAGATAGTGAAAAGACCATTATACCCTTTGAAGATCTTCTCCCACAACGGCGACATCACCACCGTCCTCCTCGTCAAGAACATAAACGCCACCTTAGGAATTCTATCGTATGGATACTTTACTACTTTTGGAAGCAGTGATGCTCTCCAAATCAACTCTTGATCACTCATATTATGGTTGATTATTGATGGGTGTATGAAATCTTGCAGCCCCATGTTGTTTTGTGTCGCCGGAGATGACGACGGTGATGATCTAATGGTGGTGGTGGTGGTGGTGAATTCGGTGAATTTGACGTTGAATGATAAGTTTTTGAGTTGGAAAGTTAAGAGAACACCGAACGATAACCCGAATGCGAAGAAAAGGATTAAAGATAGGAGATTTGAGGGTTGCAGTGGAGAATTGAAGAGCTTCAATGGGGATACTACTGTGTTTTGATTGTTCTTCATTGTTTTGTTTGTGTATATATATCAGTAGCAAGATATGAATTGATTTTGATGAAGAAATTGAGTTGCTTGGATTAGAAGTTGAAAGTTAGAGATGATGAAGAAAATGATGATGGAATTTGAAGGTGTTTAAGACCATTGAAGAAGATCTAGAGAGTTCAAAAGTCGTTTGATGTTGGAGTTTACTGTTGGTGTAGTTGACGACTGATAGAACACAAAACATGCTACTTTGGTGGGTTTCGTAAGTTTAGGTAAATGACGGGTATGGTCCTCGGACTTATGTCGTTGTTTGTTGGTAGTCCTTGTCTTTTCGAGTTGTTTAAATAACTCGTTGCTAAGATCTTGTGCGCTTATATTTGGTTGCTCGCTTGGAAACATAGTAATCAAAAGAAAGATGTTGGATAGATCTAGCAGTGATGATTGTTATAGCTGTTAGAGAAATTTGTGAACTCATAGGTCGTGATAGTATACATTAGTGATTATATGATGTAGGAATCAGTAAGATATTAAGTTAATGTTTTATATTTCAAGAATATAGTATTGATTAAGAAATACAAAAAATCAACAAAACGTAATAATGCAATGGTATGGTGAAGAAGGTTTTTCTTATAGGTGATATCATCAATTCAATGTCTTTACTCTAATGAATTTCAAACACTACGAGAAGATCATTAAAAAACAAGCGATTTAGTTTAACCAAAAAATGACTTGTAAAATGACTTTTAATAATATTTTATGAACATCTCATTGCTGTCCAGTAAAATTTTATCTTAGATATAATTTATAAGATATAATCAAACATATTTGGTTTTGGGTTTTAGGCATTTATACATTAGTACATCAGGATTTGATGTGTAAAAAGAAAGTTTGGTAGTTATATTATAATTCTATTTAATAAAACATGAAATTATAAAATTGTAGGAACTTATATAGATTATATATAATATTACTTTTATGTAGATAATTATAATATTATCAAAGCAAATTACATTCTAACTACAAAATCACAATCACCATTTGGTCAAAGATTGGAATACATCGAGACCATAAGTGGAAGTTGACCATAATTACAGGGGCCACTGATATATTTTCATATGGTTTAGGGGTATAATTTAAATTCCTTTTGAAGTATATTTTTTATTAATATCCGAAGTAACTGAAATATTAAAATATTATTCTTTTTAATTTGACGCGTGCTGGAATATACTTTGTCAACAGAAACAAGACTTCCAAGTCCTTGTTACGATGGATGTGTGTCAAAAACAACGTGTAACTAGGTTTAATAATTTACAATTAAATTGCTCATACATATTTAAATTCAAAGTAAATTGCATGTAACAAGTTAAAGTTTTATGTCATATTATTGTTCATAAAATTACATTTTTCGTTTTTTAACTTTATAGTAAATTTTAAAGATTGTTTTTAAACTAAGAAAATTATAGTAATTGTACTTTACGTTTAAATTTCGTTACACATTTAGTTCTTTTCACTAACGGATGTTAGAATTTTCTGTTAAATCCAGTCATTTGCAAGGCACATGAGGACAATTTATCATTTCTCTTATTAACTTACAAAAAATAATTTTTACTGAATAAACATATCATTCTCTCTCCACTCCACTATGTGTGTGTGTGTGTGTGTGTATATATATATATATATATATATATATATATAAAACAAAATATGTATCTTTCTTCTTCAAGAAAACACATTGGCCTGCCCTGTACTACCCCCACCGCTAGCACAACCACCGCAACCACCATCATAGCCACCACCGCCGCCACCACCATCTCCGGTCACAACCGCCATGAAGCTCTTGAACCACCAAAAAGCAGATCTAACCACCACAACCGCCATGAACCCCCTTAAGCGGCCTCCCACTCAACTCATCCCCACCCCACCCTACACCACCAGCCACAACCACCACCGGCCGCAACCACCACCGGCCACCAAGAACAAACCAATTTAATGGTCGATTTCAAACAACAAGAGGCCTGATAGCGGTTTTCCGGGCGAAATTCAAATACAGAGGGCGTGGGTGGGCGTGGGTTGTTTAGGGTTCAGACCACCCACCACTATCTCGCAACGCGTTATCGGTTCCTCCAACACCCCTCTCTCTCCATCTCTCTCTCTCTAGTTGTCTCCGACACAAAACCTAGATCTAATAGAAAGGGAAGGTTGGTCAAAGTTGATGTAGAAGACCATGATAGTTGCTCGCGTCACTAGTGGTTTAGGGTGGTGGAGGTGGGCGGCGGAGGAGTGGCAGTGAAGGTGGGCGGCGGAGGAGTGGCAGTGAAGGAGAGATAGAGAGAGAGAGATGGTGCAGGGTGGTGAGGTGGGTTTTAGTATTTATGTATTTATTTAATGAGAGTAAAAATACCAATTTACCCTCATAAGTCATGTGACATGACTTAACCAATAAAACAAACAAATGTTAGGAGAAAGGACTAAATGTGTAACGAAATTTAAACGTAAAGGACAATTACCGTAATCTCCTTAGTTTAAGGACAATCTTTGAAATTTGCTATAAAGTTAAAGAACGAAAAATGTAATTTACTCTACATATTAAAATTCAGAGTAAATTGCATGTAAAAAAGTTTTGAGTAAATTACATGGATCGTCCTTAAAGTTTGCTCAAATTTCACCTTTTATCTTTAGGATTGAAAAATTGCAAGTTTAGTTCTAAGGTTTGAAAAAACGTAACATGTTTCGTCCCTGAGTCAAACGGTCGTTAAATAATTCCGTTAATATTTACCAAACGACGATTTTACCCCTAGAATAAAATACAAAAAAGTCAGAAAAATATAAAATTACCTAAACACCTTCTTTGATACAGTTAAATTACCAAAACACGTCTAACCCATCCTTACACCACTTGGGTCATCTTCTTCGGCGAGTGTTTTATTCTGGTGAACTTCACCGACAACATATTTCTTTATTAACCCATCGCACCTCTAGCGACTTGCTACAACTGCCCCTTCCACCTTGTCGATGCAATCAATCGATTGCCACCACTGATCGAGCGTTCATATCAATCGATTGAGATAGCAATCGTGCTTCAAACGAGGTAAAAGCCGATGCAATCGTCTTCGTGATGGATTTGCAGGTGGAGGATAACATTTGTGTTCCAACAGGAGGCTTTAACTTTCATGAAGGAGTTGTTGCGGGGGCAAATAGTACGGCGATGGTGGTTATGAGCTGTTTATGGCGACCGGAATCTTTAACGTTGCTGGAGGAGTTGTTGCCAGAGAAATTGTTAACGACGGCAGTGGTGGCAAGTGGTATGGCGGTGGTGGCTAGTGGTACAACGGTGGTGGCTAGTGGTACGACGTTGGTGACTTGGTGAATGGTACAACGGTGGTGGTAATTCAAATGTAGAGGTGTTGTTTATTATTATTATTTCTAAGATTTCTTTTTGTTTTTATTATTGAAGGGTAAAATGATACTTTTATAGTCACTTAACAGAATTGTTTAACAGCTGTTTGATCCAGGGACGAAATTTGTTACCATTTTTCAAACCTTAGGACTAAACCTGTAATTTTTCAATCCTACGAACGAAAGGTGAAATTTGAGCAAATATCAGAGACGATCCGTGTAATTTACTCAAAAGTTTTTTTATGTTCATATATCAACTTTTATGAACTTATATATATATATATATATATATATATATATATATATATATATATATATATATATATATATATATATATATATATATATATATATATGATCTTAATTGTCTAGGGTAAGGAGTAGACTCGATTTGGAGTGTGGCGCTGACCAATACCCGTGTGAACAACTCCCCCACCCTAGTCGTCCAAACAAAATAGAAAGAATAGCGGATTATCTAGCCCGATGAAGTCTCAAGATGACCATTGTAAATGTGCCATTGAAAAGCCATGAGATGATCGTTATAAATGTGTCGTTGGACCCTTCAACAGATATATAGCCATTCCATATAATAATGATAATCAATTAAAAGTCATCGATAAATAATATTCAAAGTCTATATTATTTTCACACACAATTCTTTTTTTATTCTATACTTTCTTAGTTTCTTTTGCAATAAATTCAAGTTGTAGCAAAAACAAAAAAGAATTACCACTCAAAGACAATCGCGACCCAACCCCATAAGGCAACCCAACACACAACCACCGCTCCAAGTTAAAACACAAAACTTCAAATAATTTTTTAAATACCTTAACATCCAACCCAATTGAACCAATATTTACAATTTTCTAATTTCCCGACCCAATTTCATACAATGACTTTCTTCTCTAACCCAATCCAACTTCTCAATTTACAACCATTTTCTGGTCAATACCGTCAACCTCGTGATGAACAATCTAAAGACTCTAATGACATCGTACTGATGAATGAAGAATTCAAGGACAAAGAATTGATTAAGCAAACAAAGAACTATGCTACAAGGGAAAAGACAAAGCCATCGGTCAAGAAAGAGGAACTATACTTCACGAAGGCTTAGATAACCATATCAAAATACACTGCCATAGGTAATCAACGAAGCACTAATTCTTGGAAGTGAGTTCGTGAGCATTTTGAATCACAAGTAGGGAGTTCGGGCATACGATTAATCAAATAAACTCAAAGTGGAAGGATATTAACGACAATGTCACGGAGTTTATCAGAATCTACACAGCAAGTTCACCAAAATATAAAGCGGGTAATCAAATGAAGATGTATTGTAGGAAGCACAAAAAGAGCTTAAATATTACACTAGTACATATGGTCGTTGAGTGACTATAAAAATATGTATTGTGCAATGTCTATGTAAGTTAGCGGAGATGTGGTTATTATACAAGTTTATGCTAATAGGATGGCATACAAGGTTGTTGAGTGATTACACTAGTACATATTTTACTAGTTCAGGTATAAAACCAAGGGGACAGAAACCACTGTGAGGGGTGTGTGCATGGAAATAAAAATCAGAAGCATGTTAGGTCGAGTTGGGTGATTTCATGTTTTACTTGTATATCAGTTAACCTACTAGAATGTAAATCTATTAGACGATGTAAGCCTTGTGAATAAGGGCATGACCTTAGACCTTAACTGTGAATTGCCGGGTGATTGGTAATCTGTGTTTGTAACGATAATTAATAAATTACTATGTTTGTAAAATAGGTAAGTTTTGGGATTATGATAAGATGACAGAAGTTTAATGTTTATATGCATTTGTGTTCTATGCATTAATTCATAAGGCATAGAGTTTCTTTAGGAATGTTTTTGTATTTGTAGGTGAAATATAAAGAATATGAAGATTATGAAAGAATTGGAACGCAAATCAAAAGCTGATAGATGAAGAAACACAGAAACGTTGTTGCAGGATCATTGCAACTTATAACAAACATAACTTGAGCTAGGAAAAGAGTTACAGGACCCAGGACCCATTAATGAAAGTCTCTCAAAAAATCGCAAGTGAAAAATGAGATGTTACGTAGTGGGTGGCGTCACCGATGCTATTATTGTAGCCACCTGCGTTAGAAACACCGTCATAATAGCCGTCGATCAGAAGAATCCAGCATAGTTAACGCTAATTAACCCTAGAGTGGATAACATCTTCCATAGCAGCTATTAGGGACAAAAATTGGTGATTGTAAGCATTCCAAAGGCCTTTTCAACATCAAGATCATCTAAATCCACATGCTTAATTCAAGTTGTTTAAATAATCAATGATGAGGCAGCTAATCCATTTACGCTTCACTCTCGGGATGAGTTTGTGCAATTTTTTGTCATTTATAGTTTGTAACTGATATGCTTCAAATTGTACATATAAAACACATCAATTGCACGTCAATTATTATAGAAACTCTTACTAAAAATGATGATTTGATACCTAAATCGTTCATATTGTGTTTTCAGGCTTGGAAAAGACCAAGATGAACAAAATAAGCTTAAATAAGAAGAAATTAAAGAAAACCAAGCTTTGAAATTCAAGTATGGGGTCGTGCCTCATGAGGCACACCCCCATGCCCAGCCTGAAACACACCCCGTGCTAAAATCAACACACCCTCGTTTTTGTTAGTCCGACTAGACAAAAAGTATTGTCCCCAAAAAGTAGTCACGGGGGTGTGCCTCATGAGTCATGGGGGTGTGACTACCCCAATCACAGGGCTGTGACTCATAAGGCACTGGGTCGTGCCCTGACAACTTCTAAAAGTACGAGCTGACCAACTTGCGTAAGCATTGTACTAGTATGGGGACGTGACTTTTAGGCACGGGGCCGTGCTTAAACACTCCAAAAGCTGTAAATAAGACTTTATTTGCAACTTTGAGAGGAGCTTTTAGGAGGTGAAGTGTTGGTGTTCCCTTTCGGGAACCCAACCTTTGGAGGTCCTTAGAAGATTTTGGAGGTCCATTCAACACTTAAAAGAAGCTCGGGATCATTTAACATCATCCATAATGGATCATCGGTTTGATTGTTCTAATTTACCAATGATTTCATTACTATCTTCTATCTTTGTTGTTATGTTCAAGCTCATTATGAGCTAAACTTATTTTATTATCCTAATTTAGTGAAACTTTATGTAATTTTTGATGAGCTAAACGTGTGGTTTGTATTATGTTAATGTTATAGTAATCTTGGGAAAACTTTTGATGGGTAGCATCTATATTTGAACGGGAAGTTATAAACTTATAATTTGTAATTATGAATGTCATACAAGGTTGGAAAACGTATGAACTAACTTTTATTCGTGAAACATGTCTTCATATTAATTCCATAGCTAATGAACTAGATATGGTTATTAGAAATCATATCACCTTAACTTCTTGATCATTTGCGGGTTCCCTTTTATTAGTTTGAGAAATCTACAGTAATTGCTATGATTTTTAAAATTAATGGTATTTTAGAAAGGAACTTAATCAACTCTCTTTTTAACATTAAGTTATGTTTTCAGAAATCGTATGTTGAAAGATTACACAAGATCTACCTATATTACTATTGACTTTGATTGATCAGTTTTGTAAGTTACTCATGCTGGTGTCCTTGTCACTATGGAGCTGAGAAATCCGCGTTGGCTCACGTTTATAAACATTAACATAATTACATTAATGAATATCTTTAACCACACCACCAATTCATCACAATTACATAAGTATAATCTAAACTAGGATAATAGCCTTACTTCGTTGAAAGAATCACCAAAAGTCTCAATCTATCTTTATCTATCTTTATTTATTGTTATTTTGTTTAACTTATCATTTCCTAAATCAAAACTGATAGTCAATTATGAGGGTTGTTGAGTAGGCTTAGTGTGTCCACGGATTGATACTCGGTTCTTATCAACACTATATTACCTCACGACAGGTACACTTGCCTTTTGTGTGTGTATTTTAGTATTAGTAATAACCATTTAAAATTGAATCTGTGCGAAAACCTATATCAAATTATATATACTATCCGCACACACCAGTAACCTAGTTTTGAGATCGAATTATGAACCCCTTAAGTTGTATTGATTCGACTTGTGATTTGATCAAGTAAATGATTTGTTGTGGTTAAAACCTAATTTTAATCTCATATGAATTTGGTTTATCTTAATCATGGTGCAATTAGTTTTTGAAGTTAAGTTTACATTCTTGATTAATAAGTATATGAATGAAGTTCATTAAACTTTGATCTATAATCATCACTTGGATCTTTTCACGTATAGAGTCACCATTAATGACTTCTTGATAGGTTAAGAAAATATCATATTACTTTGTCAAACCTTAATCCTTAAATGGTTTATTTTTTCTCCAAGATTGTTTTAAAACCAAGATTTCCTGTTGCTATTTTCATAATTAATTAAATCAATCAACAAATAAAGTTGCTTTTTAATATTTACTTTTTATAATTTCTTTGTTGCTAATATTTTCCATTGATTCTTTATGGATTCAACATCATTATTGGTCTTTACTAGTAAGGATAACTAGACACTCTTTTAAATATATTTTTGACTGTCCATACGACATCAATCAATAATATGTTTTTTTATATTTTTATATATTATTTTGATTTAATTTTAATTAGAATGTTAACTTTTGTTATTTAGTTTATACTAAAATTAATTTTAAAAAAATAAATGATATAAACAATAAAAAGATGGACCAAGCTTTTAAAAAAAAGGAGTCGGAAAATAGGAAATCTAATGTGACGTCTATGTGTTAAAGTTTAAAGGATGTAATTGATGGACTCCCCTCCTCTACGCACATGTGATGTGTTTTAGTTTCTGGAATTATAAACATTTTAAATTCATGTTAAGAAATTGAAATCTCTAATGAGAACGTTAGCGTTTTAGAGATGGGATTGATGGACTCCCATCCCCCTACTTACTTGTAACATTTTTAGTTCCTAAAATAACAAACATTTAAAATTTAAGTTAAGAATGTAAAATACGAGAGCATTAGAGTTTTAGGGACGAGATTGATGGACTCCCCTCCCCTTACTTATACCTATGTATTTCAACTTTTCTTGCTTATATTATATATGATTATTTAGGCTATCACAATTAGCAATGTTAAAAGGTACCCCTAGCATATTTTTTATACTTAACCCTAGACAAATTTTCAAATCTAATACTTAAGTTTTTAACGTTTCAACTTGACTCACTATACTATATATAATATACACTCTAAATCTAATAATATTTTTATTGATTTGATTATTCTTTCAATAACTACTGTTCCTTTATTTTCTTTGAATAAAAATTTATGATTATTTTATAAAATTTTTCTTGATATCCATTTGTAAATTTTTTTAAAGATAGAGTTGTATTTAAAATAGTTTATCTTTTTGGGTATTGTATTTCATATTGATTGACGGTAACGTTCTATTATCGTGAATAATGAAATTGATACCGACCGAAAAACGTTAGTATTGTTTATATAATTGTTTGCTATATAAATTCAATTTCTAGAATCAAGTAGTCACAACTTCAATTACTTACCCATATTAATGTCACCATTTCCACGCGTGTAACGAAGTTTATAAATGTGTCAAATCGTGAGAGTTTCATTGCTAGTCACTATCTTATATATCATGTTTAGATGTTTATAACATATTTAAGTATTTAAAAACGATAGAATTTTTATGGAAGTCTTTTAAGTTTTAAAATACTGCAATGTCAAGTTCAACGTTACGGATTCGAGCCCCGTAAGTCAACAGATCTAACAATGATATTATAATATGTGGATGATATTAGACATCTTTTAATAAAAATTAATTTTAGTAAGATAAAGAATACTTGCAATAAGGGTACCAAAGAAGTATTTGGTTGACTTTGCCCGCCACCCTCCACCATCGTACAAGGGTGAGACTAGAGGCCGAAGGTCCATTAATAGCCAACCATTGATCTTGATCTCAATGATAATATTTGTTCAAAGTACATCAACAAAATAATGGTTGAGGTTGTAAGGATTAAACAACTAACAATTGATAGACATGTTAATAATGCATTTCCTTTCTCGTTTGAGTGTTTTTTGTTACAAATCCATCTTTATCAATACTTAGTTATGATTAATTTGAATTTTATAGTTTTGGATGGTTGTTTGGTGATTTTAAAGAAAAATGCAAGAAATCAATGAGATTTTAAAAGTTTAAAGGTTGTTATAGTCATGACTGTTTCTGTCATAACCATAACAAACATCAGGTCTCATCCTGACCAGAGTTATGACCATGACACTTCTGTTATGGCCATAACACACATCATATCTTCTTTTTAGCCTTTTGTATTCCCCATTGCACCTAAGCTCGAAAAGTGAAGGGAAAAAGCCATAGTTCTCTCAAACAGTGAGCTTCATTTGAAGGAATTTCACATGATTAGAAGCCAATATTTAAGATCAAGCACTCCAAGGAAGAATCTAACATCATACAATCCATCTTAGTTTTATTTGGTTTGATAACCTCAACATCTAACCATGTATCTCTGGATTATTCAAGTTGTTTGGGTGTTGGATAGCTATTATGAGCTAGACTCTTTGATTCACTTAGATTAGATGAATCCTAGCTAATTATTGATGATTTACATGTTAATTATGGTGATAATTATGTTGATAACCTTAACAATGTTTTGAATGTTCTTCAATGGTTATGCGTGTTTAGTTGACTTGGTTATATGTTTAATCTCGGGGATGTCTTGACCATATCATGTTGGAAAACCGTATGTGCTAGGATATTTATTTATAAATGTGCATATGTGTGTATGTGTATTCATGACATTGGACTAGGAATGATGGATGGGGATTGGAACATGTAGGATTGTTATTTAAATATGCATCCTTATGTATATGCTTGGTAAGGCCATTACATGTGTTGTGAATTTATCATATTATTGTGTACGTGTGATTATTGTTTAGTAGCGTAAATTTGCAGTTCATATATTGGTGGTATGAAATTCACAAGTTGAAGGACTTCATGATATTGTTTTCATCACGTGATTCGAGGTGGTTGGTATGTGTTTATCGTATTAGCTTATAAAAGGATTATGAGACTAAATGACCTTGGCAAGAGTTTAGTCCATATTTACTTTTCAAAAAGACATATGATTAGATAGCTTTGACGGTGATCTGGTCTATTTTCATGTTACACATGTATAAAATGATCTTATCATGAGTTTGTGTATGTTATCATTACGTGGCTAGATGGATTCAAAGTCTAAATGACCATTATATTTGCTTGATCATCTTTCTTGATTTTTGTTTATTTTATTTATTTACTAGGTTAATACCCGTGTGTAACACGGTCGGTTAAAACAATAACACGTATATAGCTAATTGACAAAACAATTTAATTATCATAAATAACAAAAAATATTACTTTTGACAGGTAATAATAGAAATACAATTACATTGAGAGAAATAACATTTAATGTTTTATTTATAACTCTACCGTCTTGATTTAAAATTAGTAACTTTACTCCGCATCTGCCTTTAACTCTTGATAGAGTCATGTGTAATTGATCATGTGTGAAAACTTGTTGTCTCAAAAACAAACTGACTTTCAAGAGTGATTGTCATTGATTTTTATTAATTGGTATGCAAAACATATATATAATAAAAACTATAGCTCTAAAATTTAAAAGGAAATCTTTTGTCCAATGGTATCAAATTAATTTTGGAATAAAAGTGCATGTTTCAACATGTGATCCAGATATAGTCTCTTCTTCAATGACTCTATTACGAAATGATATGGCATGTAATCTAGTAACTTTAATTTAGTGGTGGTGTTATACTTTTATGACTGTTAAATCTTTAAAAAATATATATAAAATTTATCATCTAAATGTTTGGATAACGTATTCAAACAACTTACTATCTATCAGCACTTGTAAAACACATATCCTATCACCCTTTAATGTTATATGATTGAATCATATTGGTTTTCCAATATTAGGGTGTCAATTTTATCATATCTCACTTGAATGATATTGCCTTTAGCATCGATTCTTTTTTTCATGACAGTATGTTTCTACAAGCATATGCATGAAATAGCTGGAGAATGTCTATGCAGACATCAAGATGTTGCTCCCCACTAATAAAGTTGCACAAAACGGGTTTGGGCCGGACCCGGGCCCGGGTACAAAACCGGGTTTGGGCCCAACAGGGTTTTTTGTACCCGGGTATTGGTGAACCCGGGTACGAACCCGGGTCGGGTTCAGCGAGATACAAACCCTACCCGGTAAACCCGGGTAGGGTCGGGTCGGGTATGAAACCCGGGTTCAACCGGGTTTTTGCCTTTTTTTTTTTTTTTTTTTTCTTGTGTGTGTGTCGAACACCGGGTCGTATGTTTTTTTTTTCTTATATTTTATTTCCTTTTTTTTTTTATTTTTCTTTTCCTAACCGGGTTCACTTGAATGACAAAAATTTAAACAACTTAATATATAAATATATACAAATCTTGAGCAGAAAATGTTACACTTATAATATACAAATATTAAATACTTTTTATATAAAACATTTGAATGACAAAAAATTTAAAAAGAACATGAAAGACATATAATATTAAAACAACTTAAAAATAACAATATCGTCTAATTTTATCTACTACGAGATGCTTGATCAAATGCTAATTCTTCATCGGATATGCCAGAAGATACTCCGTCTTCTACCTCTTCATCATGTACTTTAGCTTCGAGTGTAATCTCGTCTTCGAGGCTTGTTTGGTCTTGTATACGATCCGTTGCGTCTAAGTGATCCTTTAAACAAATGCACATCTCCACTGCTTCCGGAGTTAGTCTTGTTTTTCGTAATGATATTACCCTGCCACTAAGAGAAAAAGCAGATTCCGAAGCTACCGTAGAAGCTTGAACGCTTAGTAAATCACGGGCCATAGCAGAAAGAATCGAAAATTGAGATTCTTTTCCTTTCCACCAAGCCAAAATATCGAATGCACGATAATCTTCGGTAGTCATAGTGGAAATAAAATCCGTTCCACTATATCTACCGAGCTCACTTGTTGGGGTGTTACCTCTTTGACGTTTAGCCGTCACATCCCGAACAACATTCAACATAGTCAAAACAAGGTCTTTAAACGAGGTACTAGCACTTGAGGTTGATCCGCTTGGCATGGTTATGTTTACGTTAAGCCCACATCTATTTAAATAAAAATTATAAATTGTTTTCAAACTATGATTAAAATTTTCTTTTGCCTCGTTTGAAAAATCAGGGTTTTCGTCATGCATATCCAAATTGTCATTTATCTCATCTATCAAACATTCAACCCCCGCAACATTTAGAAACGGATTTAAAGAGGCGGCACACGTAAAAACGGGTGGTAAGTCCTTAAAATATTTTTTAAACTTTTCTTTCATTGGTTCTATCATTTGATTAATTATTTTTATTTTGAAAATTTTTAAAATTCAAAGACATAAAATATAGTTCTTGAAGCACCGAATAACTAGTGGAATAATAAACTCCAGATAATTTTGTTGTTGAGTTTTTAAAAACCTCAAGAAACTCGGATAGACGTTGAAGATTCTCCCAACCCGCATCCGGAAATGGGTCGGCTTCACCATTATCCGAAAGACTATTATGAAAAGCTTTCAAAGTGCCCTTTTGTTTTAAAGCACATTCAAACATGTGACAAGTCGAATTCCACCGAGTAGGTACATCCCAATTATGACCTAAAAATCTAGAGTGCGTATCCTTACAAAGTTGTTTATAATCTTGATATCTTCTTCTACTTTTTTTAAAAACGTCATGTAACATAAATCGAAAAGATGTAATAAAGTTATTAACATATTGCCCGGATAGTCCGTCTTGCACTACTAAATTAATAATATGTGCAACACAACGAGTATGAAAAAAATCACCGTTTGCAATCGGAAGATATTTTAATTTTAATTTTTCAACCGCGGTTGTGTTGTTAGAGGCGTTATCAAATGCAATTGAAAAAAGTTTATTTTCTAATTTAAAAGTACTTATTACATTATCTAAAAAGTAAAACAAAAATTCTCCGGTGTGTGGATGCGGAAAAAGATCAAATGCAATCGTACGTTTCATCAATTGCCATGAATTGGGATCCACCCAATGAGCGGTGACGCAAAGGTACGATTCGGGTAAACCGTGTGGAGCCGACCAAACGTCACTAGTTAAGTTTACACCGGTATTTAAATTTTCAAATAATACAATTAAATCATTTTTTGCTTGTTTCCATAATTTTAAACAATAACGTCTAAGTGTAGTACGACTTACGTGAGTGTAACGAGGTTGAAGCGTCTCTCGAATTAAGTTGGTCAACCGAGGATTGTCGAAGTGACTAAAAGGCAAAGCTTCTTGAATCACGAACTTCGCCATTCGATCTCGAACCGTATTAACATCGTAATTAAAGATTCCACCGTCTCCACCCAATTGTGTTTGTTGCGAATCCGGATTACTTTTCAACGACTTACAAAACTTCTTGCTAATGTGTTTGTTTAAAGTCGTGTTAGAATCTTTAGCAAGCAAAGCTCCACAAAACTTGCAACGAGCCTTTACAGACCCGTCACTCAACTCAACCATATCCCAATTGCACCAAACATCCATGTTACGATTGTGTGCAAGAACACGAACGACGGTTGGAGCGTTGGACGAACCTTGACCAACGGAAGATTGTGAGTGAGCCATATCAAGATTGAAGAGAGTGAAAATGTAAAACGAGAGAGTGAACGTGTAAAGCGAGAGTAAACGAGAATACTTTTTGCATTTTTTGCATATGTTTTTGCGTTTGAGACTTGGGTACTAAACCATATCAACCCACACCTATTTATACTAACTTATAAGCCTAAAAGTGACAAAAAAACGGTCACAAATCGATCCCAACGGCTATATAGCCGTTAAAAAACGGCCACTTTTTAAAAAAAAAAAAAAACGGTCGAAACCGGGTACAACCCGGGTTCAACCGGTTCCGGGTCGGGTCGGGTTCTAAGAAATTCTAGAAAATCATACCCGGTTCCAACCCTACGGTTTTTTTTCGGGTCCAACCCGGGTATGCATATACCGGGTCGTACCCGTACCCGGTTCCGGGTCGGGTCCACCGGGTCGGGTCCGAACCCGGTTTTTATGCCCAAGTCTACCCACTAATAATGATGGTATCAAGACTGAGGATACATGAAACAAGGAATGTGATATCAAACTGCATTTACATGCAACAGACATAAACTGAGTTCTCAGCAGTTATCTAAATCTAGAACTTAAAAATCATGAACAATCTTTACATGAATTTTGAGTTTTGCCCCTTTTAAAGTATCAACTACATGCTTTGTTTCTGTAAGTATTTGGAGATATAGTCCTGCATTGGGACAAAGTGTCATCAAGAACATATCTATGATGAAGATAACACGTTTAAAGCTACCAATCTATGTAGGCTTATTGTATAAGCATAACAACACATCAACATGCATATTTTATCAGGTGTAGGCTTATCGTGTGGACTTGAATCATACAAGAAAACATTGCATCTTTTATGTAAAATCCAAAAAAAAAAAGAGAGTACTATAACTTCCTTGTGACAAAGAAAGTATGACATTTTCTACATATCATGATTAGCATTCAAAAGTTTGTGATAACTATTGGCAATCAATTTGAAAATAGAAAATTAAAAACAAAAACAAAATGTTTACATCTTGCAATGAACCATACTCACATACAACTGACGATTTGTGAAAGTTACCAAAGCTTCCTCATGTGAACCCATCGAAACGAACACTAAACCTTGGTTCTTGGTTTTGCCACACATTGAAACCTCAATAAGAAGAAACAAACTAAATTAGTAGACAAAATAACACATTAAAAAGAGTAAACAACATTCAGGTTGTTAAACATAGAGTACACTATGGAGCTTAGATGATTTACTTTAATAAAGTTCTTTCTTATTTGTTAAGACAAATTAAAAAAATAGACAATCACATATTTAAATATCTTAGCCTAAGATTATCATAAATAAATAATTTCAAAATCCTTGAGGTCGATTTTTTTTATAATTCAAGATGCAATCAACATCTGATGACTTAAAATATTCACAAATTGGCTTAGTCAACATATTGTTATGGAGATCCTTGCCAACAAAGTCAAGTAAACTTAGAACACAAATCTGTGCCATGGAGCAGTATGTGTGCCATTTTATACCCTGCAATACAAGTTATAGAACCTAATCCTAATCGTCGGTCATCGAATTGATCATGAAAAAAATTATCTTGATATTTATTTAAAAACCATAATTGTTTTATAAAGTAAAAGTTTAAAAAATACATTTTTGTTTATTTAACTAAAATAACTATTTATACGTAATTATAATCATGTTTTATCTTTAAACAACAACCTAATAGTAAAAGAATTATTCATATTACAAGTGACTGAAGTCAAATAGAAAACATGATTTATTTCTGCACCTACATAATACTCTTTGATCTGAAGTTCTTTTATCAAATGCTTAATTTATGTCTTCCTTAGTAATGATACTGTTTAAATTCAACCATTCTTTTTTAATCAGTTTGTGATCATAAGAAAAACCATATTTTCATCCAGAAGGTTTTTC
Source organism: Flaveria sonorensis (assembly GCA_025506505.1). Lineage (NCBI taxonomy): Eukaryota > Viridiplantae > Streptophyta > Magnoliopsida > Asterales > Asteraceae > Flaveria > Flaveria sonorensis. The sequence continues at coordinate 49,195,153 of CM046430.1, read as the reverse complement.
AACTTTCAAGCAATTAATAAATAGGTGTTTAGAGATCATGCTCATATTCTACCATTTGTGTAAGTTCTTTGTTAACTAAATGAAACATCCTCATTATTTTCATTAAAATGACACCCACCCATCGAATGCACTTTGTAAGATAATCAAATTTCTACTCCTTTTGTTTAGGTGATTTCTACGAATAGAAAGTTGAAGACTTGTAGGCATTGAATTCAAGTTTTCCTAAATTATCACATTCGCATACCTGTAGCATGCAACACAACAACAAACATCTATGCTAAGTTTCATGTTTGTGTAGAATGTAAAAGTACAGAGCCATCAATTTTGGCAGGCAAGTAGGCTTTATGCAAATGATCAAAACGTAAACTGAAGCATGGTTATAGCATATTTGTGATTAATTATTTTGTGTTTGTGGAAATCAATTACAAAAAGTGTTCTAGGATTGCACACAATATAAAGTAATGCCAAGAGATTTAATGACTCCCCTGATTAGTACTATTAAATTTCAATTCAACCAAAGCCACTCAAACTGCTAAAGTCACTGATATCTTGATGATTCATGGAAGATAATAACCAACAACTACTAAAGTCACTTACACAAACTTAAGATTCACCAAAAAAGAGTATTTATTCAACCCTAAGCAATACTTAATCGTACACTGGAAACGACATCAGAAAGTTATGAATCGAAGTAAATAATGTAAAGTTAAGTTAGAATACCTTCACTGAGCAGTAAGTAGGCGTCAGAAGAAAGGAGGAGCCAAGGATAACGAACAATAATGTCAATAAAGTTAGAGATTTGGGGTTTGTACATACCCAGAGTTGATGGCTGCGATTATTGGAAACGTGAAGATACCTGCTCAGAAGATCGATCTGTAACAATGAAGATGGAGAGGTGTGCTGGATCTAGGGTTTTCTGATTGAGAGAAAGAAAGGAGATGAGGGAACTGGGTAAGTCCGTGGGTTAAAAGGCCCGCGTGAAGGAGTTAAGCGGGTCAAGTATTAAGCGGGAATCGAAAACAAATGTGACGTGAGAGCGTGCCACGTATCAAATTGATGGTTTAAAAGAATGACATGTGACTTAAAAAAACCTTGTTTTATTAGAGTTTATAGATGTTTTTCTTAGTTTAAAAATACAAAAATACAAAATCATCTATATTTGTCAACTAAATAATACCAGAGGTTTATTATTGATTATTGTTATGTTCTATGATCGATACTTGATTCTTGCCAAAATTATGTTACATATATGATAGGTATATCTACTTATTGTGCGTGGTTTATTTTTAAAATAAAAATAATTTCTATAAAGTTAAAATCAAATGGTGCGGAAAATCAATATAAAGAATATATATACACTCACACACATCAACAATGATAATCATTTCTTATGATAAATATTGTAATAATTATCATGTATATTAGAAAAACAACTTTTAGCTACAATATCATCCCACTATCATGTGACAGCTACGCATGTTTTTTTCTTTTTTGCAGCTACCTACATAATATCTACACATACATAGGATTTGGAACAAATGAGAACATTTTTATCTTTTTTAAATAAAAATATTCCCCATAATTTTAAAATCTTGCATTTTTATAATAATTGCATCATTAAACTCATTGTATTTTTCTTTTTAATTGCATTATAGTTTCGGTAAAATATTTCGGTATTCGGTTCTTACTCTGGTATAAGTAGTAATTACGTTGTAGCGTGGCCTTACACTATTGTAATCATCATGATTAAAACAGTATAATCCTTTTGTTCTTGACGTGCATATATTGCTGAAGTTTCATTAGTGCAACTAGAAGGTTGTTGTTACGCATGTGATTACAAGAAAATGATGTGTGGCAGTTGGTTGATTATTTGGCATTCCTACTGGCATACGTGGGGTTCGAGTCCCAATTGGCCAATTTTATGGTTTTTTTAACAAATTTTTATCTTTTTTTTTTCTTTATCAAGAACCTTTTTTTTACTTTTACTTGCAATGAAGATAGACATACGAAAAAATACACATTTTTTAGCTACTACGATTTTTGAATCCCCGTTTTGATGTTCGGACTTATTGAGGAGTTCCACGTGTTACGCGCTTGAGGCACATTTCTAGTTGAACCTTATTTCACATTTTTAGTTAAGTAATAATTGTGGGTGAGAAAGTTTAAACTAAACGTAAATTAATATATTAAATATCTTTATCAGCAAAAACTAAATGAAAGGATCAACAGAGCAAGCCATCTCCCTCTCAATGGCCCAACAAATCATCCAAGTTCAAAGACTAACACAAAAACCATTATTGTTTAAAACTATGAATACTACGGCGCATGACGACTAGAACAAACTTTTTGCGTAATTATAGTCGTAAATCGCGTTGTATATTTTAGAACTTTGATACAACATAAGTGCTAAAATTTATAACATTAGAATAATAAAATCTCTTACTAACACAAAGACTAAACAAAATAAAAAAATTGAAAAATGATAATAATAAAAAGCCTATAGGAAAAGGAAAAATAAGGATAACAAAAAAATCAAAAAAGAAGAAAAAAAACACGTCAACAAAACATTAAGCAAATGAATAAAAGTTAAAAACTAAAAAAAAGCTAAAAGAAAAAAAAAAGAAATAAATCAAATCCCTAAAGTGAGGGATCAGCAAGGATCGACCCCCCTGTTGGATGGAGGTAGTGATGTGTGGCTTACCACGTGGCAATAACCATTTTAAGATCATAGCTGATATCATTACTTTTTAATACATTTGAAAGAATATGTAAAAATAAAAACATAAAGAAATGACCTAATAAACAAACTACACATGGCAAGACTAGCCAATAGTGAATTAGTATTGTCAACACAGTTGGAAATGTATTAGCATATAATTTCATATTGAAAGGAGATATTAATAATAAAGATGGATAAAGAACAAATATAAACTTGTAACAAAATTTACTTTTATACACTCTTATAACTCATAAACAACCGGTTTTGCTCATGGTGATGCAAGCAGGTGTAATAAATGGTAGTTTTGAAAATAATTTGAAATGAATTCAATTACCAAATTCAAACAAGAGAGATACCTAAGATATTGTTAGAACATCTGTGGTACAAACTCAAACGTCTAAATCGCTTAAGCATTTAAAAGTAGTATGATAGCATTTGCTTTACATTTGAAACTAATCTTATACAACTAGGTCAATAAGGTCATGGCTAAAACTATATTGCAACACTGAAGTTAAAATAAATATGCCATGTCTAATGCATTTACTTGGATCTTTTTATGTACAAGTTTGATTTTCTGTAAAAGATTAAAAGTGATTAATATTTTGGCGATGTTAGATCAAAATTATATTGATTATGGGCCATTTGGCCCAATAACTTTGGACATTGTGGACTTGTGGTTATATTCTTGTACGAATTTCGATTTTAAAAGAATGGGATTTTCTCCTTGTGGTTATCATGGATCACTTATTTCACAATAATTTCCAGACGTGTACACCCTTATGTGTATGTAGTATGCATGTGTAATTTAATATAGCACCACTAATTTATTTAATCACTATATAGATTTTGATATGTGGACCAGACATTTACTTTATTTGATAATACTTTATGAATGGGAAATAAATTTGGGTGATGCCAAATTGAGTTCAAGAAGATCATACCCAAATTACTAATATATTTAATGATCACATAGATTTTGATATGTGGATTGGGCATTTACTATATTCGATAATACTTTATGAATGGGAAATAAATTTGGGTGATGCCATATTGAGTCCAAGAAGATCATACCCAAATTACTAATATATTTAATCATTACATAGATTTTGATATGTGGATTGAGCATTTACTATATTTGATATACTTAATGAATGGGGAATAAAATTGGGTGATGCCATATTGAGTCCAAGAAGATCATGACCAAATTGACCTTTGGTTGATTGGTCATGAAGAGTGGCATCTATAGTTTATTGGAAAAATGTGTGGAGGGCATATGCATTCCATTTGCAAGGACCTTTTTTGTGATTTTAAATTATTGTTCCTAAACATACTAGATTAATTATAAACTTTCAACTTTATCTTTAATTGTATTCTATTACAAACAAGAAAGATTTATATTGATTATAAGCTATCTCTTCAGTTATGACTTGTGTCAGAGTCCATGTATGTGTAATTGATACATCTTAATCCCTCAACCTTATTAGAGTAACAATTATGATATTTGTCAATTATAAATTTTAACATTAAGCCCTTTTAAGCTCTATATCAGTATGAAACTATCACTCACTATCGTTTTCTCTAGTCCAAATGGACAAAGTATTAATAGTGGTCGTGTAAATAACTAAATATATATTAAGAATAATCTCAATGGGAGGGTTATGTTAAACCCTAAAAGGGTAGGGACTTAGTATTATATGTTGATATGTTACCTTCTTTTATGATAAGTTGTACCAATGTTTTTTGTATTTTGCGAATATACAACTACAGTTTCCAACTTACGTGTGTGGCACTACGTTAAAGTAAAATGATCTCGAGAATAATATATAAACTATGGTTCGTGCGAAAATGTTAATTATTTATTTTCTCTACCAAAGAAATTGATTTCAAAAAGCGTTTATACACTATTGCTAAAATTGCTATTAAGTTCATAATGATTCTAGTTAATGTGGTTGTCGAAGAAATTGTAATATTCATCAAAGGTATATTAGTCTTGCCATGACATGAAACTTATAATTAATTTTTGTTTAAACGAGCCTTTTTATTTTATATGTATAATACAAGAACAATAAAAGCGCTTATGGTGCACGAAAAGGTAATTATTGGAAATTAGAACCTAAAAACACAATCCATAACTTCAGTTCATTGCTTCAAGCCTTAAAACCTATCTCGCCAAATGATGGTAACAAGTGCATCTATGTCTTTGCATTTTCGACCTTTGTTGATAAGAAACACACCCTATCAGATCTGGCAACTACAACAATACACATACCAATGATGAAGGATGATGCTAGGTTGTTAGCAATGATCCTAAGCCCAACTGGTTAAGATGAGGTATTCATGACATGTAAATATGAAGAGATCATGGGTTCAAGTCTTACTCTAAGCAAAATTACTCAGAATTGAGTCATGAGGTTTTCTCAGTAATAGGTTTCCTCCTGAGAGGTTGGAGGTGCGGTCCAGGCTGGAAAACGGATAAGTGGGCCCTATTAAGATGATACGTATCCTCCGAAACAGGATCGCACGATTGCCATTCAAAATAATAATAATAATAATGTTAGGTTGCTTATATGTAGTGGAAGGGTCAAAGTAAAAGAAAACATTGATGTTTACTTGGTTGGACAGAGAGTCAACATAGTTCCTCACTCTCTCCCTTCCTAGGTTTATCAATGTCCACCATCTCTCTTTACCACCTTCAACAAACCGTCAAGTTCAAAGTTAACATAAAAAGCAAATCCAATATTTGTATTACTGGAAATGTCACATCAAGAGCAAATACCAACAAAGTCATAAAAAATATAGCGTAAAACCCCTAGGGATGTCATATTTGAAACTTTAAACTTGTAAATAACATGTTATATAATTGAGTACAAGAATGCGCAATTCAACAACAACAAGAAACGAAGAAGTCCAACTTCAAGAATGTAAGAAAAAATTTTATTCATAAAAGATTACAAGTGATTATGATTACAAGTATTTGAGATTTTTTCTCTCCTCACCGGTTACACAGGATCCCCTATTTATAATGTTAAATGACCAACGAACTATAACGGTCAAATTACACACTCAACAACTAATTGAGAATTTACACTTAGGACCATATACTAATACTTCCGAAGCAGAAAGTATCCTTTGGAATAATTCCGAAGCAAAACTCTAACACTTCCAATACTTCCAAAGCAAACATAACCTTTGGAAGTTTCTGACTACGCTTTGAAAGAATCAGATTAAGCTTCGGAAGATATACTAACTTCGGAAGAAACACTTGTTTTGCTTTTATATCTCACAATCTCCACCTTAAAACCAAAACAAGATTTTAACCAACACCTAATGCATCCAAGCAAAAGTTAAACTTGACACCAGGTAGAGATTTAGTAAACAAATCCGCTGGATTCTCCAAAGTAGACACACTCTCCACTTTCACCTTCCCAGCATTCACCACATCCCTTATGAAGTGCAACTTCACATTGATGTGCTTTGTTCTCTCATGAAACATGCTATTCTTTGACAACTGGACTGCACCCTGGTTATCACAATACACCACTAAGTCTGCAACATTAATTCCTAACTCAGAAACAAAACCATGCAGCCATATAGCTTCCTTAACTCCCTCAGTCAAAGCTATATACTCAGCCTCTATGGTAGATAATGCCACTACATGCTGTAACTAGGCTTTCCAACTAACCAAGTTACCCAGCACTTGAAATGCATACCCTGCAAGTTACCCTGGTTATCACAATTTACCACATCCCTTATGAAGTGCAACTTCACATTGATGTGCTTTGTTCTCTCATGAAATATGCTATTCTTTGACAACTGGACTGCACCCTGGTTATCACAATACACCACTGAGTCTGCAACATTAATTCCTAACTCAGAAACAAAACCATGCAGCCATATAGCTTCCTTAACTCCCTCAGTCAATGCTATATACTCAGCCTCTATGGTAGATAATTCCACTATATGCTGTAACTAGGCTTTCCAACTAACCAAGTTACCCAACACTTGAAATGCATACCCTGTAATAGATCTACCTCTATCAAGGTCCTTGGCAAAATCAACAACAAATAGATCTTTTATCTCAAACTCAGACATTAACATCCTCTTAGTAGCTTCAACTTCTTTCAAGTCTGGACAAGCCACCAACATGTTATCAACATACAACAACAAATACACAAACTTGTTCAAGATGAACTCCTTGAAATAGACACAACTATCATAGCTGCTTCTATTAAACCCATTAGTCGTCATATGTTCATCAAACCTCTTGTACCACTGTCTAGGAGATTGCTTCAGTCCATACAAGGACTTCTTAAGGAGACACACCTTATGTTCCTGCCCCTTAACCTCAAACCCCTCCGACGGCTTCATATAGATTGTTTCATCTAACTTCCCATGTAAAAACGCAGTTTTTACATCCAACTGATGTAACTCCATATCCATAGAAGCAGTCAATGACAGCATAACCCTTATAGATGAATGTTTCACCACATGTGAGAATATTTCATTATAATCCACCCCTGGCTTCTGTGTAAACCCCTTAGCTACTAATCTAGCCTTATACCTAGGAGGTTCACCTTCAGAAATCCCATCTTTCAGTTTGAACTGCCACTTACATGACACAGGCTTGTGACCCTCAGGTTTATCAACCAGCTCCCATGTGCCATTCTTATAAAGAGATTCCATCTCTTCCTCCATGGCCTTATACCATTTTGAGTTTTCTTTCATAGAAATTGCCTTAGAGTATAACAACGGTTCATAGATACTTTCTTTTTCAGCAGCAACAAAGGCTAATGCTGACAAATCAATCCCCTCTCTATACCTGAGTGGAGGTACCATTTGTCTCTTCTGTCTATCCCTAGCCAATTGATAATCATCTAAACCATCCCCTTGGCTATCAGTAGTGAGTTGATCAACACCTTTATCACTCACACCCGGCTACTCCACCTCAATCTGAACCCCACTCTAACTTCTGAATTCCTTTTTCCTTTAATGTCTTTACACAAAACATCTTCTTGGAAAATCATATCTCTACTCACTATCACCTTGGGTCTACCACCATCTAACCTCCACAACCTATACCTTTTCACTCCATCAGGGTATCCTAGAAATACACATTTACAGGCCCTAGGTTCTAGTTTTCATTGGCTAACATGAGCATAAGCCAATGACCCAAAAACTCTAAGATCACCATAGTCATGTTTTCTACCTGACCATGCCTCCATAGGAGTCTTCATGTCTAATGCAGCTGATGCAGACCTGTTGACTAGATAAGTTGCAGTAGTCACAGCTTCAGCCCAGAACATCTTGGGTATACCAGAACTAGCCAACATACACCTTACCTTTTCAAGTAAGGTCATGTTCATCCTTTCAGCCAAACCATTCTGCTGTGGATGACCAGGCACAGTTTTGTGTCTTGCAACACCTTGAACTTTACAATATTGATTAAACTTATGATTGAAGAACTCCAACCCATTATCAGTTCTTAGCTTCTTGACTTTTCTTTCAGTTTGGGTTTCCATAAAGACTTTCCATTCCTTGAACTTACTAAAGGCATCACTCTTATTCTTTATGATAATTAACCAGACCCTTCTTGAAAAATCATCTATCAAAGTCATAAAATATCTAGCACCACCCAAAGAATCAACCTTAGCAGGATCTCATAAATCAGAGTGAATGTAGTCTAATACCCCACTTGTGATATGCTTAGCCCTTGTGAATTTGACCCTCTTGTGTTTCCCAAGAATACAAGTTTCACAAAAACCAAAATCATAATTCTTCAACTCAGTCATAACATGTTGCTTCTGCAACTCTACCAGTCATTGCTGACTGATATGACCAAGCCTCTGGTCCCATAACATGGCCTTAGAACTACTATTACTTGAGGCATTTGCCACATGGAACTCTACTACACCAGCACTATTTAGTACATATTATTATCCTTTCTATTACCAGATAGTACCATCATTGATCCTTTAATCACCTTAGCCTTACCATCCCTAAGACTAACATGGTAACCAGATCTCTCTAAAAACCCTAATGACAACATACTTCTTTTAATATTAGGGATATACCTTACATCATGAAGATACTTCCATTCTATTCTTTATCTTTAAAGTCACAGTACCATGACCTATAATCTTGCAAGGTCTATCATCCCCTAACTTTACAGAACCGAGATCTTTAAACTTCAAATCTTTGAAGAACTCCTTCACAGGTGTCATATGATATGAACAACCTGAATCCATCACCCACTCATTCTCATTACCGTTGCTTGTGACAGCCAACATATATGCACTCTCATATCCATCAGATACATCATCTTGTGCATTATGACTAGAATGAGACTTTGATCCACTTGATTCACCCTTTTTTTTTTCCAGTCAGGACAATCTTTCTTGAAGTGCTTTTCTGACCCACACACATAACACCTCCTCTTAGACTTGGATCTTGACTTTGAGACACTTCTCGGCTTGAAGTTTCTTTATTCAGATCTTCCCCTGACCACCAAGCCCTCTCCACCATCTTCTTTATCATCAGTTCTCTTCTTTAATTCCTTTGAATTGAGAGCTGCCAGCACTTCCTCCATGGTAAGAGTATCCCTACCATACATCAAAATATCCACAAAGTACTCATAAGATGATGGAAGAGAGGTCAAGAATATGATCGCTTGGTCTTCATCATCCAATTCAACTTCAATGTTTTCAAGATCTAACACCAACTTGTTGAATTCGTCAGTATGATCTTCAATTGACTTCCCAGGCGCCATTCGGAAAGTGTACAAACGCTTCTTAAGGTACAATCTGTTCGCAAGAGACTTCATCATGTACATGCTTTCCAATTATGCCCAAACCCATGCCGCCATCGTCTCCTTCAATACTTCTCTGAGTACCTGATCACCCAAGCTCAAGATGATTGAACTGTGTGCCTGTTCAAGCATCTCCTTCTTCTCCTTATCTAACATTATGTTCAGCAACTTAGATTCTCCAGCCAAGGCATCCACCACTCGTTGATGAACGAGCAATGCCATCATCTTCAGTTGTCATAACCCAAAGTCGTTTTTCCAGTTGAATTTCTCAATCTCAAACTTTGTTGACACCATCGCTACCGTCGAACGATCTTTGATTGAATCTTGTTCCTCAATTGAGCCTCTAAGCAGGCTCTGATACCAATTGTTATACAATTGAGTACAAGAATGCGCAATTCAACAATAACAAGAAATGAAGAAGACCAACTTTAAGAATGCAAGAAAGACCTTTATTCATAAAAGATTACAAGTGATTGTGATTACAAGTATTTGTATTTTTTCTCTCCTCACCGATTACACAGGATCCTCTATTTATAATGCTAAATGACCAACGAACTATAACGGTCAAATTACACACTCAACAACTAATTGATAATTTAAACTTAGGACCTTATACTAATACTTCCGAAGCAGAAAGTATCCTTTGGAATACTTTCGAAGCAAAACTCTAACACTTCCAATACTTCCGAAGCAAACATAACCTTCGGAAGATTCTGATTAAGCTTAGGAAGAATAAGATTAAGCTTCGGAAGAATAAGATTAAGCTTCGGAAGACATACTAACTTCGGAAGAAACACTTGTTTTGCTTTTATATCTCACATAACAAGTTCTGTCGTGGTGGCGAAAATAGGTTTAGTAATTGGTAATCAGAAGAGTTTGTGTTGAATGATTTTGGTGAGCCAAATCAAAGAAAAACTTCATGTAAGATATATTATGGCATCTATCATACAAATTGAAGCGTGTAAATCCCTTTTACAATATTTCCACTTGCTTTGCACATAAAAAATAACCTCATACAACTAGGTCAGCAAAGCTTATGGACAAAACTTTGAAGTTACAATTAAGTTGTCATCTCTTTAATGTAGATACCTCATAGTTCTTTCATACAATTAACTTTATATAAAAAAAAAATTCTTGTATTTTGTGAATGTAAGATCAAATTGATATTCGGTTATGAGCCATTTGGTCCAACGACTTTGGAAATCTCCTTTGTTCGTATTCATATATTAAATCGTGATCATATTCATATATTATATTAGCGTTTAAAAGACTTTGGAGTTCTTCTTTGTGGTTATTATGGACCAGTCTTCTTACTAGTAACTGACAAACATCCACAAGGACCACGCACATTGTATGCATGGTTTAATTTAGCACCATTGATTATATATTTATATGGTTTAAATTAGCACCATTGATTTATTTAATAATTAAGTACATCTTAATAACCAATGATCCTTAGCCCAACTAGTTAAAGTAAGGTAACCATGACATGTAAATAAGTGTAAGTCATGGATTCAAGTCTCACTCTGAGCAAAATGCTCAGAGTTAAGACATAAAATTTTCTCAGCAATAAGTTTACTTCTGAAGGGATAGGGGGTACGATCCTAACTGGAAAACAAATAAATGATCGTAATTAAAATAACACGTATCCTACGAAACAATGTCCTACACACATCATGATATGTGGATTGAGCATTTACTTTAATTAATATGCTTTACGGATGGGGAAAATAAAAAAGGGTAATAACATAATGAGTCCCAAGACTATCATATGACCAAATTGACCTTTGGATGATAGGTCATCGAGAGTGGCATTTATAGTAATTTATTTGGAAAAATTTGTGGAGGGCATAACCATCCATAGGCAATTAGGTAGGGACCTTTTTGTCATCTTAAATTAGGTGGGGACCATGCTAAATGACCTTTGGTTCTGTTAAAAAAAAGTAAATTGCAATTAGGCAGGGACCTTTTGTAATCTTAAATTACTTTTCTTAATTCCATAGATTAATTTAAAACTTTCACCTTTTACTTTCTATTTATATTCTATCATCATAAAGTATTTATACTGATTGTTATTATTCCCAACTTTGATAAGCTATCTATTCTATTATAACATGTGTAGAGTCCTTGTATTTCTATTTGAGACATCTTAAGTCCCTCAAAGTTTATAAGATTAATTAACTATAATATGTACAATAATACAACAGTTATCATATTTTGTAAGAAGATGCTCATTGACAAATAATATCAAGTAAAATGCCGTTAATATTTCTTCTAAATATAAAAGACCAACTTTATATTTAACAAAACCAAATACAATAAGTTAAAAACTAATATTACTTAGTAGTATAGTTGCATCCAAACCTGAATTTATGACACCACTTACTTATACAACATAACTCGACAACTCGTTGATATGATATAACTCTACACAAAGTTAAGCGAGTTTGGGTTTTAGGTAAACGAGTCAACAAATTAGTTACATAGTTCAATTATAATCTAAGCAGTTTCAACCTAGATAACCCGTTAATGACATGATAACCAGTTTATATAATTGTGTAAATTGAGTTAACAAGTTGACACAACACGTTAGACTTGTTTATTAAAACAATGTAACTTCTTATTTTTATATATAGTTAAATATATTAAACACATTCACTCCCCTAACCCTAAAATAAATCCTCTGTAGTTCTATTAGCAATGCGTCATCGCTCCATTTCTCAGTTGCTATTCACTAGCCAATTAGCCGTACATGTGTGGCCACAACCCCTCTTCCATTCATCATTCTAATCATCGACTAAAAGGAATCATGAGATCCATTGCAGTCAGATTATACAAGTTAACTCCGTGACCGGCATCATTTGTACTGTTCTTTTAAGAATGCTACAAATTGTCTTTAAGGATTATGTTTTTTTAAAGGTCATATTGTTCTTCTAATGATTTTGTGAATTTGTAAATTTTGCTAAAATTTTTATTGTATTAATTAATTGTATAACTAATTAACCATGTTAAATGATATTTGTCGTGTTAATAATCATGTTATATGTGTCGTATCATGTCATTTGTGTAATTAAACTATTTATATGTAAAGAGGTCGTGTTTGACTTGAACTTATTCTTTGAATTATAACATACTGACACAATATAATATCCTTTTGTGTGACGCCCATGATTTTCCCAATATGCAATTATGGTCCCTAAACTTAATATTATGCCCTTTAACCAAACAAATCTTTTCAAAATAGGCTATTTAAAAAAAATAATAATAAATTATATCGTTGTACTTTGCATATGTTTTAACAGAAAAAGGTCATTCTTATAAATTATATTTCATATAATTACGAAAATATGATTAAAGCTTAATAGAACAAAACACATGGACTATGCTTTTATGGTGTCTAAATGGTACAAAGTATCAATAATGGACATGTACAAATATATAAAGAATAATCTGTAAGTAGGTAGTTAGGTAGAGTAAGTGGAGGTATATTTTAAGCCCCTAAAATGATAGGGGCACTATTTTGATTATAGAATAATTGATATGATAACCTTTTACGATAAGTCATACCAATGCTCGTGTTTTGTCAACATACGACTTTGGTCTAAAAATTTTGTTGTGTGGCATTTAAGTTATATCCATGTTTAATCGCCTGGAGAAGTCGATCGAGTAAAAACATGTTTTGTTTTAATCTTCTTATCAAGAAAAAATAAGTTTTAGAGAAACTATTAGGTTCTTGCAAAAAGTGGATAAATGGAAGGCCCGTAAGTTTTCTTGCAGCTCTTATTTTCAAAAACTGTTTTATCATCAACAGATACTTACTATACGGACGCCCACATAAGTACACACGTATTTATGCACGCTTAATTTTTCTTCAAACACTCAATAACTAGCACCGTCTCACCACCAACACATTTGGCGACCTCCCCACTACCATATATGATCACCACATCTTACACAACATCAAAATCAAACCAACCCTCATTTCAAAATTGATTACTCACATGTTATGTGTTATCTCCAATTCAGTTGCCATCATTGCTTGATTGTCTCTAAAATAGTAGCGAATTTAGTCCATGCCATCAATGAAAACCTATAAATCATTATAAACCTAGTTAGTGTGTATGTATATGGGAAAGACTATGAGTTTATAGAAGATTGCAGGTGCTTATCTCCGTCTCTCATCTCTAATGTAGATAACTTATAGTCCTGTTTATACAAATGATTAAGTATAAAAGCAATTTGTATTTGTGAATGTAAGATCAAGTTGAAATTAGGTAATGGGCCTCTTGGTCCAATGAATTTGGACAATTGTGATCATATTCATAAACTAAATTAAAGTTCAAAAGACCTTGAAGGTGTTCATTGTGGTTATCATGGACCAGTCTACTTACTAGTAATCTACAAACATCCACACTCATTGTATGTATAGTGAATTTAGCACCGTTGATTGTGTGATTTAATTTAGTACCACTGACTTCTTTGATCATAAAGAAGATTCTGATATGTGGATAGGGCATCAGGCATTATATTAAATGGTAACTTTAATAATATATTGTTTCTAAAGTGAGGTGTACAAGCTATGGATGCATTGCTTCTTATCCCCTAGTTTACTCTTTTTGATATGCTTTCTGAATGGGGAAAATAAAAAGGGTAATAACATAACCAGTCCAAGGATATCATATGACTAAATGGAGTGGGATTAATAGTTTATAAATGTGTGCAGGGCATACACTTTCCATATGCAAGTAGGGACCTTTTTGTAATCCTAAATTAGTTTTCTTAAATCCAATATATTAATATTGAAAGTTTCAACTTTACCTTTAGATTTTATTTTATCACAATTACTTCATGAATTATTAAAATAAAATTGATTGTTGTTATTCCCAACTTTGATAGGTTATCTCTTCCATTCTAACTTGTGTTTGAGTCCTTGCATTTTCAATTGAACATCTTTAGTCCCTCAAAACTTTATAAAAATATATCAATAATCATATTTTGTAAGAAAATAATCATACTTTGTAAGAAGACGGTCATTTACAAATAATAACAAGTACAATGTTGTTCATGCATTTTTTTATATGAAGCCCCACTTTTATAGTTAACTAAAACAAAATATAATAAATTAAAACTAACGTTACTTGTAGTATTGTTGCATCTAGAGCTATATATATATATATGACATTACTTTACTAATACGACATGACTTGCTAATATGATATGACTCAACGAGTTTGGGTTTTTGGTAAATGAGTTGCAAGATTAATGACATAGTTAAAAAAAATCTAAACTTGTTCAATCTAAATAACCTGTATATGACATGATAACCCGTCCAAAAATCATGTTAAATGAGTTAACAAGTTGATATGACATGATTAGTCGTTTATTAAAGCAACAAAGTTTTATAATTTTATAGAGTTAAAAATATCAAATATTCACTCCTCTCAACCCGAATATAAAACTTCTATAGTTTTATTATAAGCAAGTGCCGTTGACCCCTACCCCATTCATCCTTCTCATCGTTAAATCAAACGACAAGCAGCCAATCCACACTAATCCATGAATCATGAGATCCAAAAAGATTATACAAGTTAACTTATTTTTGGTAAGTGATTTGCTTATAACCTTGACCAACATCATTTGGATTATTCTTTTAAGAACGCTACAAACTATTCTTTAAGGATTGTATGTTTAAATATATTTTTAAGGATATAAGATTGTTCTTTTATGGATTTTACGGATTATAATTTTCGCTAAATTTTGTTTTATAGTATTATATCATTATTCATTAATTGTGTTAAGTGACTTTTGTTGCGTTGATATCATGCTAAATATGTCATGTTGACATGTTATCTTTATCTGTGACAAATCACACCACATTCTTGGATTTGTCCAAAATACACTTGCAGTCTCTAAACTTTAACATTTTTCCTTTGAATTCCTATGAATTACCGGAAAATATCTTTTCAACAATGGTGGGGAAGGCTAATAGTTTTTGCTCTTTTTTTTTTGGATTTTCATGATGGTTATGCGTCACTAACTTTTGTTACGCCCATAGGTAGTGGTTAGGAAACCAATAAAATAAACGTGTAGACTCTGAATGAACGAAAGTGAATAGGCATGTAAATGAACCAAACGAACACGAACATCAGTATGTTAATTCATGTTCGTTCGTTTAACTTTTACCGAACACGAACACGTAATCGAACATGATTTTTTGTTCATGTTCGTTCATTAAGAAAATAAAATTGTTCGTGTTCATTCATGTTTGTTTGTTAAAAAGCTAAATGAACACTTCACGGATATAAATGAACGCAAGTGAATAATAATAAACGAACATAAATGAACAATAATAAACAAACATAACTGAACACAAAAAAAAAACCTTTAAATGATCATTTTGGAACTTTTAGGTGTATTAGTGGAAATTGAAATCTCACTAAACTTATATGTTTCTAATATAACATAATACACTTATGTTTCAAATATTAATACATAATACCCTTTTATTAGTATATTAATATATATAAATAAACGAACATAAATAAACGAACATAGACGAACATATGTGAACAAACATAAACGAACGTTCATGAACGTAAACGAACGAACAAAACATGTGTTAAGAACACAATTTTTTTGTTCAAGTTCGTTCCTTTTCTAAATAAACGAACATAAAAGAACTTCTCTTCGAACAGGTCATAAATGCTCGATTTATTTACAGGCCTAAAAGTAAAACAATGTCAATTATCGTAAAAGCAAGTGAAAACGATATTAGCTGTCAGACCAACTGGATTTTCAATTCGATACGGAACAAACCTAATGTATATTGGTTGGTGGAAGTAGTGAATAAAACCAGTGTGAGTAGCTCGGTTGTCTAATAAATTATGATGATCAACTACTAAGAATACTAACTAGATCTAAGGAAAATTATAGACTCCTATGTAACTTGTTACATGATAGGGGCACATGCATGCTTTTGGTATGATAAGTAATAGCAAATAAATAATTCAAATGTTATGCCAGTTGCATAAAAAAACCCTAAAAGCTAAAAAGTTACACCATAAATATTAAACTTTTATAACAACCTACGATACTAAATTATTATAATATTAGTCATCAACCACCTGGTTGATTTTTAAACCATCAACATGGTTATACTAAATGCTCTAATTAAGGATGCAAACGAACCAAACGAACACGGATAAGGTTTTGTTCGTGTTCGTTCGTTAAGAAATAAACTTGTTTATGAACTGTTCAAGAACACTTAGCGAACGAGATTTATTATTCGTGTTCGTTCATTAAGAATATGAACATGTTCATGAACTGTTCAAGAACACTTACCGAACGCAAATGAACACAAACAAAAGCAAACGAACACAAACAACTGTTCATGAACATGACGAATACAAAGAAGCTTATGAACACAAACGAATACAAATGATTACAGATTTATTTTAGAATAAAATTTACATTTTCATTACAAACATTACATAAAATTAATCAAAAATAAATAAATAGTTAACATAAATATGAAAAAATACTTGATATAATAATCATAAAATTAACCGACACAAAAATTAAGAATATAAGCGAACACATTAACGAACATAAACGAACACATTATCGAACGATGACGAATGGACATTAACGAACATAAATGAACACATTATCGAAAGTTCACGAACATAAATGAACGAACGCGGCTTGTGTTTATGTTCGTTTGTTTAACAAAACGAATGTAATTTCCTTGTTCGTGTTCGTTCATTTACTAAACGAACGAACATAAATGAATTTTCCACCGAACGGTTCACGAATTGTTCGTTGAACGTTCAGTTCCTTTGCATCCCTAGCTCTAATATTAATCCTCTCTTGTTACTAGCATCTTCGTTTAATAACAAACTAAAATTTAATACTCCAAATTATAATTCATTTAACTATTTAACTAAATATACTTTGAAAATTTATTTTTATTGTCAAGGATGGACTCACTCTCATCTCGATCTGCACTCGATTCACACTTGATTTTGCTTACAATGAATGTATGTTTTCTCATTTTATTTATAATCACAATTGTAAGTTGACCAAGTATAAATCTTTTATTATCATTATGCGAGTGAACCTCTCCTTCATAAAAAAATCTATGAGTATCATAAAGGTAAAAATATAAACATAAAATGACAAGTTTTTATATTACTTTAGTTTGTAAACAAAATGACAAGTATAACATTTTTTGGTTTCTATTAAATAAGATTTTCGCCCATGCTAATACAAAATAAAAGGAAAAAACACACACAAACAACCTCTTTCTTCTTTCTCTTTTTAACTTTGTTGTTTACCAAACGTTCCTGAAACTTCAAATATGCTTTCCTTATATCCTCCGCCAACAAACGAGAATCATTGAATCAAGATGCCAATTTGTGTTTCGTTACACCACCATGTATTACGAAATGCTCGAGATAAGATCAACGTGTGTTTGACAATAACCTAATCAGTATAAGCAATTAAACAATCAACTAAAGATGAAAGAATATGGAGAACACGTCCAAGAGTACCATGCGTGTGTATATACGTACACCGAAGAATTTGTGCTTCATAGCATTAGTAATAGACTAATAGAGTGAGAAATGGTGTTTGACGATAAGGTTAACAAAGTTGATAAAGAATAAGTATGTGGAAAATAATAATAAACATGAAAAGTTTTCAAATCAAAACGAACACAAACCCATTATAAGCAACCCAAAATTTGACGTATAGCTACCGAATAAATGAAAATTTTAACAATGGTGGAGACGACATATGATTTTTTGTTTTCCTTTCTAGATTTTCATGACGGTTATAGTGGTACTAGCAATGTTGTCATGCCCGCTAGTAAGTAGTTAGGAAATATAAAAAACAAACATGGAAACCTAGAACAAAAGTGAAACGATGTGAATTATTATGACAATACGTCGAAGCGACACTGGTTATTGGATCAACTGGAATCCAGTGGTATATTGCTTGATGGAACTAGTAAAATATAAATAAAACGAGTTGTTCTATTGTCTAATAAATTATAATGATCATAAGAAAACTAACTAACGTAAATAGATCTAAGAAAAATTATAGGTTCTCTATGTGGCATTATATGGGCATATGCATTTTGTATGATTAACAGCATGTAGATGGTACAAATGTTGTACAAGTTGCATAGGAAAATCCTAAAAGATAACAAGTATATTTTCAACGGTCAAACTTATATAACAACTTATCATACTAGATAATATAATATAAATCATCAACCACCCTGGTTGATTCTTAAACCACCAACATGGCCATGCTAAATGCTCTAATATTAGTAAATGATGTATTTTAATTGCAAATTAACAATATTCCCTTTTAAGTTGTTTAAGCCCCACTCACAATTAGCATATTTTCTAATAACAAATTAAATTCTATTAATTAAAACCAAAATTCATTGGCATGTAACAATGAAACATTTAAATTTTATTTTTAATGTAATTTTTACTGACATAAACTCCATCTATTTACATGTAACAAAAATACATGTTCCTATTTCGCTTATAATTATCATAGTAAGTTAAACAAACAAAAAAATTTACCTTGTAAAATCCATTTATAGCAAAACTATTGCAATGATCTGGGAAAGGTGTGATGAGAAAGACAATTCCTTTGTCCATGAGGATAAAAATTACTCTCATTCAAAGACCCGCCTTAAAAATCTCTAGTCATGTAAATCAATGATTTATTAGAACTCGTAACCGACAACACAAGTAAAAGTGAAGTGTGTTATTTTTTTAACAACTCATAAACCCACTAAATCATATTCTTAAATCATATTCTTAAAGCTCTTGAGGAGGTAAAAATTTCCTTACTCCTGGGTCTAGACCAAAGACCATTTTGATAGTAAAATGTGTTATTGATTAAATTATGTGTTAACGGTATAAGTTATTACCATCATATATGTTAAAGTTTGTATTATTAAAAGGAAAAATATCATAGAATATTAAACAAGTTTTAAAAGTGTTTTAATTAGGTCACTCATGCATATTTCACTCAATTGGGTTACTAAAGCATCAAATCGAGTCATCATCGAAGTATCTCGAGTCAAGAAATAAATGAAGAAGATGTGGGGGTCGTGATTTATAATATATGTTAATTAAAAAATATATAATTCTATTTATAAAATAAAAAATTACCTAAAATCCATGTTATCATGTCATGTCCTCATAAAAAAAAGAAAAATATATTTTCTAATTGAAACAAAACAAAAACAAACTAAAAACATATTAACACCTTTAGTTTTAGAAAAATATTAAAAAGTAAATAATTTAATTGATATACTTTTAAAACTTGATTATTGTTTAGTAAAATTACCCTTATTAAAATCCGGTTTTCATAATTTAAGTAAACAATTTTTAGTTTTTAGAAAAGATAATTGATTGACATGAGTGGGAAGTGGGGTTTAGGCGGTTGGCTCCGAAGGTGACGGAATGTCCGAAACGAACTTGTGACACCACGTATGAGTCACATGCCACCTCCTTATTGGCACATTCTGCTTATCCTTTCCACGTGTTCTTCTGTGTTTCAAATCCCCCTTGGACTTTTTCTCACCTAAATTACGTCTATACCCTCCAAACATATTGCCTTTTGCTTTTAACAAACAAACAAATAAATAAATAAAAGCTTTCTGGATTTACTAAATATCCTTACACCCTCGTCCAGAATGTTACAAGATGCTACCGGCTCACGGTTCTAAACCAAGTCAACAGACATAGTTCGAAATACTAACCTTGCCCCACAATCGTGTAACGTGGTTTGACCCCTGTATGGAATTCCCCGGATCATTGTCGTGGGCTGACAGCGTAAAGTGTTTGCCTAGGAATGATTGAACCCGTGTCTCCACTAGAGAGCCTAAACGTCCTACCATCCGGTCACCTTGAAGAGATTTGATTTTGCAAATTATAACTATATATTTATGTTTTAGTGTTCGTTATTAAAACTTTTGACCTCTATGATGAACGTTGCTTATAAAATCCTTTATGTAATTTAAGTATGTAAAGTTGTTCATTTTAAATGATTAATGGTTTACATTTGTAATAAACATCAGGTTATGTTCAAAAGTAAGTTTAGAGGTTGCTTTAATTAGTCGTTTTAAAAAAGAAAGAAAAAAAAAAAGATTTGTTTTACGTATATGCTTTACATTTATATTTATGTATTATTAGAAATGTTTAAATAAAAATGATTAATTCTTAAAATTATTTTACTTTTTTTTAACAACAAAATCTAGATTTTTAGGATAAATCATTGCATCACTTACCATGATGATGTCACACTGGAAGTGTGTTGAAATTTTTATTAAGTATTTGCATTGTGCTTTTCACATCAATACATGTTAGTTCATTTGCATCCGTTGGCGTTTGGTTGTTTTTGACAATAGATTTAAATTGTAATTTATGTGTGATTTTGGTGTAAAGGTTTAATCTATTGGATAATTTAGATAACCTGGTTTATGTGTGACTTAGGTTTTAAGGTTTGATGATGGTGGTTTTTGACAATTTCTGGTGGGCTTGTTCAAAAAACAACAAACTTAAAATTAAATAAAAAACTAAATGTGTTGTTTTATTCGTGTTTATAATTTAAAAGTCCACATTAAATGTCAGATATACATCGTATGAATTTGGATTTAGCTTACACATCACTAATTTAATAGATTATTAAATAAGTAAATTTTCAAGAATCTCATTAAACTAGATATGAATTTCTCTGACATGTTTTAAAACCAAATGGTGCTAAATCTTTGTTAGCGAACATGGAGTGGGCGAAGGCTTCATCGAGAGAGTAAGACTCCCTCTTCGTGTTCAGACCGGAGCGGCAAACAAACAAAACGTTTAGTGAATAGTTCATAAACCGTGCAACAAGAATTTAGTTTTGTTCGTTCATTTAATAAATCAATGGCACAAACAAAGTTTTTGTTTGTCTAGTTAAACGAACGAACATAAACGTTCGTTAGTGCATTTATTTATATTTGTTCGTTTATGTTCATTTATGTTTGTTAATTTAAAGTTTTTGTTTTGTTTGTTAATTTAAAGTTTTATATTTTATACTTTCATTTTTATAGTTTTAATCTTTAAAAATATGAAATCACAGTAATACTATACGCATCTAGCAACCTCCTTCATTTGATGACCATTTAATTTCAGTGAGCCCTCCAATACTTCAACGTTCATTTGCGTTCGTTTATGTCAGGAATATTTATTTGAGTTCGTTAAATAAAATTAACGAACAAACACAAATGGACACAAACACGTTTATTCTATAGTAAACGAACACAAACAATAAATTCGTTCAATAAGTGTTTCTAAACAATTAATATGTATACCTATTTTATTAATAAACGAACACAAACAAAACCTTGTTTATACTGTTTAGTTTGTTTACGGCCCTGCTTCCTACCGATAAAGGCTAATGACGTGACTTCTCACATGAAAGGCAACGAACTTTGGACCTAGATCATTAATTTAAGAATATACTAATTAATATCTATTATTGGTTCGACTCCGTCACCAAAATTTATTCATCCATAAGTAAAGAAATAGTAAGAATACATAATATTCTTCTTTCTAAATAAATATATAAACCTATATTAGTCAATATTAAACACTTGTGGCAAACGATATGAATACGACTACACTTATTCAATCTTATCCCATCATGAGTGTGTTTACGCCTGCTTGGTGGAAGCCTAATCGGTAAACCAAACAGACCACTACCCCCTCACACGTGCCATGCACGTCCCGACAAAACAAACCCATAAATCTCACTGCTTTCATCACCGGGTCAACTCAGACCCGACTGCCAACGTGGCACACCACTCATGACACCCGTGATAATATCCACGTGGCACACCATAAATTGTTCCCTCTTTATCCATCAAAAAATTATCATCACTCGTTTGAGTTGTTAAAAAAACTCACAGTTCATTGATTTATTTTTAAAATAACTCAAAAACAGGTCGATTGAAACCGACTCGTTTATAAACAAGTTGATACGGCTTGGCCAGGTTTATAAATGAGTCGCGCAACATGATCCAATGTCAGCTTGGCTTGTGGCTCGTTTGTAAGTTGACTCTTTCGATCACTCCTAAATTCGTTGAAGATAAAATCAAAATTATAGTTTTTTAAGATTATAAACCATAACTATATGACATATTACGTCTTAGTTACATGGACTTTTATAGTTTTTTTGTTTTGGCCATAGATGTGTTTGTAATTTTTGTATTTGGCATTTTTTAATTTGCCAAGTTGTTTTAGTAATTAAAAAATATTCTAAATACCTATTTATTTAAATTGCATCGTAAAATATTTAAAAACTTGCATTATTTTGACAAGTTTGTTAAGTTTATCCGTTATGTTAACGTTATTTATTTCTTTCTTTCCGTTTGCTTGATGTCTTCGAGCTCGAAGTCAAAGTGATAGCTGGTAGCATATTTGATGTATTTGGGATTCCGTATTCAAGTTCACGATACAATTACCCGCGCAATGAGCGCGGGAGCATTTCTAGGTAAATAAATAGACAATGACATATGGTCATTTGGCGTTTTTGTAATTAAAAGAATACATGTATAAATGTATAAAAAATAATCATATTTTATAAAATACTAATATCGTCTTATTATTTTAATTATTTAAGATTATTAAATATAAAAATAATTATATGTTGCTTTTATATATACGAATATGTGTAATAAACACAAACTAAAATTTTCTAAAGTTAAGCAAATTAGCTCTCAAGCTAGCTCAGTACAACTCGTTTATAACAAACCAAACCCAATCCCATACTTCAAATTCATTAAAATAAATAAGTCAGTTTGATTTTACTTATAATTACACAAACCAAATTCAAACTCATCCTTGCTTGACTCGGCTCGTTTTTAGCCTTGTTAACAACTTACAACAATACAAGGATGCAATCTCCCACAAATTTACTGCTTCCATCACCGGGTCAAGTCCGACCTGACTGCCACCGTGGCACGCAACTCACGACCCCTAATAATATCCACGTGGCACACCATAAATTGTTCCCTCTTTATCCATGGAAAAATTACCCTCACCCGTTACAACTTACAATCTCCGTTAACGCCCCTACTTTTCTCTCAAAGTAGAGAGAGAAAGTTGTGAGAATTGTTGTTGATGATACCGGAGACATCTAGGGTTTGTGAAATCTGAATCGGATTATCTCCATCAATTCTGATTATTTTCATCCATTTTCTTCTATATAATGGCTACGCCATTGACCGGATTGCAGCGCCGTGACGTCGGAGGTGTGGCGGTGATGGCGGCCGCCGGAGGAGCGGCGGTGAACCAGATCGATCCGTCGAGTAGTGGTAACACGTCGTCTTCGAAGAAACAGAGTTCCCCTATTCATATCTTCTTGTATTTTCATAAAGCGATACGGTCGGAGCTCGATGCCCTACATCGCTCCGCTATGTATTTTGCTACTAATTCGCATGTGGAAATTGAGCCTCTGCTCAAGCGGTATCACTTTCTTCGGTCGATTTATCAGCACCACTGCAATGCGGAAGATGAGGTTTGTGTGTAATTTGCGCTTAATTTGTTTATTTCGATGGTTAATCGCGTTAATTGTTGGATTATATGCGTTATGTGTTTAGTTTTCTTTGCTTTCATCGTGGTGAGTGCTGAGGATTGTGTGTTTCAGTGTTTGAGAGGGATTATGTATTGAACTCATCTCACATACGAAGCTGAAGTTACAACCTATTTTACCTGAGAAATAAGTGGCAGTTGACATACAAATTTAGAAAAAACGTTCTAGGTGAGGTATATCATAAAAACTAATAAACTTTGTGGTGGTGTGTTAAGCAAGCTAAGAGTTTCAAATGGCAAAGAATTGGACGTTTAGGGATGCAAATTCTGCATATATGTGATTGTGACTGGACTGTGTAAAATGTATTAGATATGTTTCATGCTATTTTTTGATAATGTTGAATGACTTTGTTGGGAGAATATTGGTTGGAGTTGGTGCTGGATAGAACCGTCTCGAGAAATTCTGTAAAGATGGGAACTATTAAAACAATTAATGAGATGCCACACAAGGAATAGAGGTAATGTTTGTAACAATTGGTTGTTTTCTGATTTAATGATGATTGATTAGGAGGAGGAGGGGGGATTTGGACAACATGACATCTTTTTGGTGTCCTTGAACACTCAATCTGTAGGATCTATGCAGGAAGCAAATAAACAATTTTTTATGTTCAGTTTATGCCCGTTAGTTTATGGTAATTCTCCTAAGATGGTTATAGGAGATCCTGGGAAGCTCAGAAACAGTTATGGGAAACAAGTTAAATATGTTGAGATGATGCCTTAGGTACTAGGTAGGATACTGAAGAGGACAAGAAAATATCAATTCTAAAATGAAGAATGATACTCAGAAGTCAGAAGCAGCCTTATTAAAGTTAAATTGGGGGGGGGGGGGGGGGGAGGATGTTAAGATGGTTCTGTTGTATTTAATATAGATTAATGTTACTGGGCAGGAATTGTGATGATTGTAATATAAAAAGAAAAACTCCAGGTCATTTAGTCCAATATATATCATGAATTACATTAGTTGTGGAAGCCATATCTGTTTTTGGGATCACATTCTGTATTACATCATACAAAAACTAGGAAGTGCATTTGAATGCTAAGATAAATCAAGCCTCTTATCTTTTTTGTTTCAATAATACATTTTTTTTACAGTTAGGAAAAGATAATTAAAAATGGGGTACGGATTAGGAGAGATACTATGCAAGCAAGTTGAGTTCTATTGATATTGATTTTACAGGGACATTTTTTTTGCTTTTTCAAATCATAGATGTTGAGATCGTGGTGATTAAGGAGGGGGATTTCTGATCTTTAGTTAACATATTAAATGATTGATTGTCTAAATTAATTGATGCATATGTTATGTGCATGGATACCTTGTTAGTTCTTAGCAGCATGAGAATTGGATTGTGCTAGTTTTGGCACACATGTCCACACTACATATTTAATAAAATAAACACAAGTTACAATAACTTAACAAGGAAACAATGAGAGTACTTTTTAGTTAATATGAAATAATCCAACAAAGTAGTTGCTCATTGGCAACCTTTGTAGATGCTCTTCACTAGAAAATTGTAAAACTAATATTGAGAGCCTTACATAAATATTTAGAGTTTTAAATTGGAATCTTTTTTGGTACTGGTCATGACCCCAAAGGCCCAAACTACAAAAATTTACCATTTTGTCTGAAAGTAAAGGCCTCTACTGTAGACTCCGTTTTTATGATGGTTTCTTGTCGCCAGATCGATGTAATTTCTTTATGAAGTGCTTAATATAAATAGGCTTCAGTTCACTGTTTTGATTATGTCTGGCACTTAGCCAGCAGTCAACCACCATCAAACATCACTTACCAACTGCGTCCCTTTTAAACACATGATAAATGACTGCTTGCGGACATTATATAAATAAATGTAAAAGGATAAGTTTCCTTGTCACCCTGACTAGATTAATCTTCCGCAAATCAACTTTAGTAACTTTATATTTCTGAAATTTACCTAAAGCAACATGTGCACTTGCATATGGTTAGTGACTTAGTGATGGTTTCTTAAAGTAGCTTCTACGTATTGGTCGAAAGGGCAGAACTGCAAGACTACTATTACTCTACATAAGATTTGTAGGATTGTGATATGGATATTACTTTCGCATTGACAGGTTATTTTTCCAGCTCTTGATATACGTGTCAAGAACGTGGCTCGAACTTATTCTCTTGAACATGAAGGTGAAAGTGTCATTTTTGATCAACTCTTTACATTACTGGACTCAGATATGGAAAATAAAGAAAGCTTTAGAAGAGAATTAGCATCCTGCACAGGGGCCCTTCAAACATCAATTAGCCAGCACATGTCCAAGGAAGAGGAACAGGTAATTCTGTTTAACAGCTACTTTGATTAATAAAGATATAGTCATTAATTATTTTTTCAATATTTTGTAGGTCATACCCTTGCTTGTTGAGAAATTTTCATTCGAAGAACAAGCTTCATTAGTTTGGCAGTTCTTATGCAGCATTCCTGTAAACATGATGTCAGAGTTTCTTCCATGGCTTTCAGCCTCTGTATCTTCTGATGAACGAAAAGAAATGCGTAACTGCTTATGCAGTGTCATCCCAGAAGAAAAGCTTCTTCAACAGGTGCATTTTTTAACACTAAGATTGTATATACACCTTTATAATTGTAAAAAGATTCATATACTTATTCCTGTCTGACTAATATTGTATCCATGTAATAAAGATTATATTCACCTGGATGGATGGTGTCAATGTTATCAAGAAACGAAAAAATTTAGAAGATGATGCCACATATCAGTGTTCTGCAATGGCTGAAGGAAATTGCGCATGTTCATCCTCCCGACCCAGAAAACGAGAATCTTCCTTGAGGTCTTTAGACTCACCTCTGGATCAGCCTATCGATGAAATATTGCACTGGCACAAGGCTATAAAAAAGGAATTAACTGATATAGCTGAAGCTGCTAGAAGGATACAATTATCTGGAGATTTTTCAGATTTATCTGCATTTAATAAGAGACTGCAATTTATTGCAGAAGTTTGTATATTCCATAGGTACTATAATAACATACCCTCCTGAAATTATTTTTATGTTTTTGATATTGCGTCTGAATTAATACTATCTTTTTACACTGTTGGTGCAGCATTGCAGAAGATAAAGTTATATTTCCTGCCGTAGATGCTGAACTGTCGTTTGCCCAGGAGCACGCAGAAGAAGAAAGTGAATTTGAAAAATTTAGATGCCTCATTGAAAATATTGAAAACGATGGAGCAAACTCATCT
Organism: Flaveria sonorensis; assembly: GCA_025506505.1. Taxonomy (NCBI): domain Eukaryota; kingdom Viridiplantae; phylum Streptophyta; class Magnoliopsida; order Asterales; family Asteraceae; genus Flaveria; species Flaveria sonorensis. The sequence continues at coordinate 49,167,749 of CM046430.1, read as the reverse complement.
TCATCTGAATTTTGTATTAAATTGTGCTCACATGCCAATCATATAATGACCATCATTGATAACCACTTCAAAAACGAAGAACTTCAGGTGACCTTGCTTACAAAAAGAACACATTTTTTCTGTATTTTATCTTATGTAATTGTAAATTCATATAATACATGTAGGTTCTCCCACTCGCACGCAAGCATTTTAGTCCCAAAAAACAACGAGAGCTTTTATATCGAAGTTTATGTGTGATGCCTTTGAGATTAATTGAGTGTGTCTTACCATGGTTGGTTAGATCACTTACCGAAGAAGAAGCAAAATCATTTCTTCATAACATGCATATGGCAGGTTTGTTTGTTTATTTTTTTTGAAATTAACTTTTGAAACTGTTATACCGTTTGTTGCTAATTAATAAATTCATCAATTATTATGGTGTTTTGGTTAGCCCCAGCTTCGGATGTTGCACTTGTCACACTCTTTTCGGGTTGGGCTTGCAAAGGCCGACCACGGGAAACATGTTTGTCGTCCAGTGCAACTGGCTGCTGTCCCGCAAAAGCATTTTTTGAAGAAAATGATGGTTCGGATCCACCTTTTTGTCCCTGCAACCCTCCAACCAAACGGCCCAATTCTACCTCACAAAAAGAAAACAACGGTTTTGGTTCTACAGGAACCGTTCATGCAAAACAATCTTGTTGTGTTCCCGGGCTTGGAATGAACAGTAACAATTTGGTAGCGGGTTCCTCAAAATCTTTACGGTCTTTATCCTTTGGCCCATCGGCTCCTTCCTTAAGTTCCAGTCTTTTTAACTGGGAAACGGGCATAAGTTTAATTGATGAGGGTACGGGTCGACCAATTGATACAATTTTTAAATTTCATAAAGCAATTCGAAAAGATTTGGAGTTTTTAGACGTTGAATCAGGAAAACTAAACGAGTCAAACGAGAGTTTTTTACATCAATTTAATGGCAGATTTCGTTTGTTATGGGGTTTATATCGAGCACACAGTAACGCAGAGGATGATATTGTGTTTCCTGCATTAGAATCAAAAGAAACTTTACATAATGTGAGTCACTCGTATACCTTAGACCACAAGCAAGAAGAAAAGCTTTTTGAGGATATATCAAGTTCACTGTTTGAACTTTGTGAACTTCATGACAAAAGCAATTCTGTTTCGTCTAATAGTAATGGTACTTCAAGAAATTACAGTGAGTTGGCGACTAAGGTTCAGGGGATGTGCAAGTCCATTAGAGTAACCCTAGATCAGCATATTTTGCGTGAAGAACTTGAACTTTGGCCTTTGTTTGATAGACATTTTTCTGTTGAGGAGCAAGATAAGCTTGTGGGTCGAATAATTGGTACCACAGGTGCTGAGGTGTTGCAATCAATGTTGCCATGGGTGACATCTGTACTTACTCAGGAGGAACAGAACTCAATGATGGACACATGGAAGCAAGCTACTAAGAACACAATGTTTACTGAATGGCTTAATGAATGGTGGGAAGGATCTTCATCTTCAGAGGCATCACCATCCGAATCAGATAAAAATGTTTCACAAGGTTAATTATTATGATTTCTGCAAAAAAAAAAAAAAAAAAATACAAAAACTTTTATTTGAGGAAACCAACGCCCAAAAAATTTATTTGAGGTAATCTAGCCCAGTAACTGGGCAAAAATGATTGGCATGGCAGCTGACATGTCCATCACTTCTGACCATGTTAACTTCTTTCTTAGTGTGACAGTTATTACCTTTAATCAAAACTTATGAAACTTCAATGTTTTTTTTGGTTTAAAAAGGTTGGTTACTCAAAACAGAATGCAGTTAGCTATTTTTAGGTGTCTGCTTAGAGAAATTCTGTTTTTCTTTTATTATAATTATATTTATAATTTAGGTTCTGATTCACATGAAGCCTTAGATCCAAATGATTACACCTTTAAGCCTGGGTGGAAAGATATATTCCGGATGAATCAAAATGAGCTTGAATCAGAGATAAGAAAAGTTTCCCGGGATCCAACTCTTGATCCCAGAAGGAAGGATTATCTCATTCAAAACCTTATGACCAGGTGTGTTTATCTTTTTGTTATTTTTCATTTATTTGATCACTCCACTTCTGTTTATATAAAATTCGTAGAGCTGGCAAGATTTTTTTTTTTTGGGGGAGGGGTGGTAAATGGGTAAAAATCAACCCATTCATAAGTAAACTGTAAGTAGGTTGAAGTTGTCACATATCAAAATTATACGTTCTTGTTGACATATTGTGATGATGGTCAATGTAGTCGCTGGATTGCTGCTCAGCAGAAGTTACCTCAAGAAAGAAAAGATGACATGTTAGATGGTGAAGGTATATATGGATGCTCGCCTTCATTTCGTGATGCAGAGAAACAAATATTTGGCTGTGAGCATTATAAGCGCAACTGCAAGCTTCGTGCTGCTTGTTGTCAAAAGCTATTTACATGCAGGTTCTGCCATGATAATGTCAGTGACCATACGATGGAGAGGTAAACCTTTCCCCCTGATTAATAATCTAATATATCTTTATTTGGTTTCAACTAAATGATAAATTTTTTTTTGCTGACAGGAAAGCAACAACTGAAATGATGTGTATGAACTGCTTGAAAGTCCAGCCTGTTGGACCAGTCTGCACAACACCATCTTGCAATGGACTTTCGATGGCAAAATACTATTGTAGCTATTGCAAGTTCTTTGACGATGAAAGGTGAGTGATTAGACAGTTAACCTACCCTTCAACTCTTTGATAAGCATCAATGTTCACAATCTTTTTTATATTTTAAAATTTCAGGACTGTGTATCATTGCCCGTTTTGTAATTTGTGCCGACTTGGAAAGGGGCTGGGAATCGACTTCTTTCATTGCATGACGTGTAACTACTGTTTGGGGATAAAGTTAGTGGATCATAAGTGTCGGGAGAAGGGTTTGGAAACTAACTGCCCTATTTGCTGTGATTTTCTATTTACGTCAAGTGCAGCTGTCCGAGCACTTCCTTGTGGTCATTTTATGCACTCTGCTTGCTTCCAGGTAGCACCTTGTTACATTCTTTTTCCTTTGTTTTCCAAAACAGTTTGTGCTGATTACATCTTCACTTCCTCTAGGCATACGCATGCACACACTACATTTGTCCAATATGCAGCAAATCTATGGGAGACATGTCGGTAAGCAAAATGCTTTCTCCTTGAGTATTATTCACTTCATTTTTTTCTTTTCTTTGGTGACCATGAGACCTGTTAGGGAAAACTCACGTCCCCACTGGTACCCTGCCAATCCGTGGGACTAGGCAAAGTGTAGTTTGCACATGTATCCTTCAAGGGGTTAAAGTAGAAACCAGTGAGAACTGGATTCAAACCTGAGACCTCTGCTAGAGGAAAATCAAGCAATTACCTTTGCGCTACCCCTTAGAAGGTTTATTTACTTGATTTCTGGAATTTATGAAAATATTTATGTCTTGAAGGTGTATTTTGGTATGCTTGATGCTTTAATGGCTTCTGAGGTGCTTCCAGAAGAGTATAGAAACCGCTGTCAGGTGAAGATTATGTTTTACTTCCATTTTAACAGATTTTATACCCTTGTTCTTTCTTTCATTCACACTTTTAATCTATTTCAGGATATACTATGCAATGACTGTGATAAAAAAGGAAGTGCTCCTTTTCACTGGCTTTACCACAAGTGTGGATCCTGTGGATCTTACAACACGCGAGTAATCAAGGTTGACTCGATTGCCGATTGTTCAAACTAGAAGGTAAAATCATGTAAATACAGTAGAAATGAGGGTGTAAATTGCAATATCTTTTTGTTGCCATCCATTGCATTTGTTTTCTTCCTGTTCCATACTTCCATATCTAAAGGCAGGATAGCATATGATAAAATCTTCACTTGGGTTTTTTCGAGGATTATGTTATAAGTGAAAACGTGTACGCTTCTTCGGTTATGTTCTCCGACAGATGCATTTTAAAATTTTTGGCCCAGTGGCTTTGGCAGTTATTGTAATGTACATTACCATGGAGCATGGCGTATAACCCAGTCGTAGATTCGACATTTTGTTTTCAGTGCATTTGCTAAGAAACGTGTTAACTATTAAGTCATAGTGATTTGGCTATATTTCATATCGTTTCTAAAACTGGATTTGGATGTTTTGTGGTGATACGTGCCAAACTGAATTCGATATCTGAATATTGCTACATCGACCGGGTCTTTCGTTTGATTGGTTGATCTAGTTGAGATCTAGAGCAACTTTGTCATACAAAAATTGTAGCCGTCGTGTTTAATCAAAATTATTCTTAGCTTTTGTGTTTGTGAAGACTTGAATCTAAAGATATCAGTTGACCATATGAACTTGAAAAGGGCATTAGAGTTTAGACCATCTCCTTAGGAGAGGGCGGATGGGCGCGTTAAGTCCTTGACCGCCTTCCATGTCAGCCAGCTTTACTTCTCTCCAAAATCTCCTCGCCCACGAATCCGGCCTCTCTCCTCTTCACATGGGTTTCTCGCCTCTCTCCCCCTCTGTAATGGCAAGCTTTCTCGTTTACATAAAACGGACACCGTTAGGGGCTTGTGTCTGAGAAGGTCTTGAGTTAATTTTTAAATGTCTTTTCAACGTATGAAAGATGGTATGGTTAGGTTGAACTGAAACAATTTAATTCGTAATGTGACTCGCCAAGACCCTCCGACCTCTATAATTCTTTTAAAATCCATGTACAATATGCCAATATCCATCCCAAATCTTTTCGGTTGTAAATATCATATAATTCAACTTTTTACGTTGAAGAGTGTTTTTATTAGGTCAAACGAGGTTGGGTGTTTTACCCGATCGGGGGATGAGGTGGCAGGTCATTTGGTGAAAATGGGGATTATAGCCGGTGAACATTCGCGGACTTGAGAGAAAATAAAAACAAAAAACAAACAATCGAGGAAAAGAGAGGAGATTTTTACCGGGGAAACGGGAACACCACCCTGAAATCTGTGATTTAAATGCTTTGCTTATGTACCCATCAAATACCAAACCTAAATCTATATAACCAAATCTCTGACCAACCACATTCAAGATTATGAATTTGGGTCAGATAAAGACTCGTGTGGATGCTAACGCGTCTGTGTGTTTGTCAAGAAATTGCCAACTTTGTATAAAATTATTTTTAACCAGAAATAGGAGGTAGCTAGAATGCATGGGTGATGTTTGGAAGTGAACATTTACTTTTAAACAACGATATCTCGTTTTGAGGCTTTTTTAAATTACTCTTAATCAGATTTGAGTATGTGTAGTCTTTAACGAGTCTTTAGTTATTATCACTGGGCTATCAACCCAAATAACGTGAACATCATCTATCTATACACGGTAACCAAACACCACATTCTCTTAGTATAGAATAGTTTTCTTAAATCCATTGTTGAGATATATGAAGGAAAAATTATACTAAATTCATCAAACCTTTTCATTAAATCCATAGTTTTCATTAAATCCATTGTTGATAAAAGAACTTGAAATTTAAATTAAAGCATAAATCGGTTACTCTTTCATATTAAATCATTTATCCACTTACAATCAATTATCGGATAAGATTAAGAACTTATAACAATAACATGAATTAAATCGGATAAGATTAAGAATTTATAACAATAACATGAATTGAATAAATGAAGTCTCTGTGTATTGAGAATGCTCTCTGTTAGTCTATGTTGATTGTGAAAAATAAATTTTCATAACTTTTACAAACTATCCATCAAAACTTTAAAACTAAATATAAATATTCACTTTAAAACCCTTAAGTTTATTTCATGTTTTATAATTAGCCTAAAGTTTAATTAATAACTTTTATTAATAAAATAGAATAACATGAATATGTATAATTATATACAAGACAAAATTACTAAAATACCAACATTCCTTCTTCATTTTAGTAATATTCATAATCAACATAAGCAAAAGTCACCTTAATCAAACTTATGCATAAATGAAATGTCATACGGATTAAATTTCATATTATTATATTACGCGATCCAAATATTTGAATATTAAGGTGTCACAATGATTGAACACATCCTATTCGTCTGAATGCTTGAAGGCAATACACATATAAATTCATAATTCTGTAGTTCTAAATTGACATAATGTTTTACTAGCCTATGTTCCATCATTCAAAGAGTGTATCAAAACCAAGTCCAAGCTTCTTGAAGCAACTAAACTTCATACTCTTATAGGTAGTTCTCATCTTGCACCTGCAAATGCAATTTACCAAAGAACTATTAAGAAATTATTTTTTCAACATTCTTTATCTTGCATACATACCTTGAGATACTATGTTGTGTTTCAATATCTTCATGAAAAGCCTTCCATATTGAATTCAATAATTAATGTAACATCCGGCCCCTTATACCATCAATATTGCCCGCTTTACCCACGAGAAGTTCACGGCTCATGGATTTGCTTTTGGTTACCCGGGTGAAAACTTCTTTGAGAGGTCACCCATCCCTATATTGCTGTCACCTGAGCATGCTTAACTATGAAGTTCTCCACTCACCCACAACCAAAACGCCCAAAATGCGTTAGTGGTATAAAGCCAGATCTCTTCTGTCCACGACTGATGTGAGATTTTCCTAGGGTGTTACGTTTAATGTTGTATTAAATGGGAATTGGGTATCTTAACATGAGATACTAAGAAATTGACTTCAGACGCATCCTTATGACTGGTTTATTCACGAGATCTCTTTCTAACTCTTTGGTTAAATGATCAGCCATGTTGTGTTGAGATTTAATAAACTCAACAGATATTATTCCATTCATGATTAATTCCCTAACCATGTTATATCTAACACCTAAGTGTCTAGGCTTTCTATTATACACTTGAGTATATGCCTTGGCCAGTATAGTAGCAATATCACACCTTCTTGAAATTGGTGATACATGTTTAGGCCATAATGGAATCTCATACAACAATTTATTAACTATTTAGCTTCTTTTCCAGCTAAAGCTAATGCTAAAAACTCAGACTCCTTTGTAGATTTTGTAATGCAAGTTTGCTTCTTAGAAGCTCAATCAATTGCACCTCCACATAGTGAAATACCTATCCTCTAGTAAACGAATGATCTCCTAAATTCGTTATCCAACTTGCATATGAAAACCCTTATAGAATAAAAGGTGAATCCGGATAACATAAACCATAGTTCATGGTTACCTTTCAGGTACTTAAACAATCTATTCACCGCTTGCTAATTATGTGAGCTTGGATTACTTGTGTACCTGCTCAATCTTCCCACTGCATATGCTTTAGATATTGTACAAACTATAACATACATCAAATATCATATTACCTTAACATAATCCAAGTGAGCAACATGACTTCCTTAATCTGGCATAAGCTTAACAATAGGATCTATAGGAGTTCCAACTAGTGAGGGATTCAAACAATTGAATTTATTTAATATCTTCTCAATGTAATGAGATTGAGAGATAGTAATTCCATTGCTCCCTCAGGTAATTCTTATTCCAAGAATTACTTTTGCCTCCCTTATATCTTTCATGACAAATTTTGACGACAAAACCTTAATTTTATCAACCTGTCCTTGATCAGTATCAAAGATCAACATGTCATCAACATACAAGCAAATTAGGACTCCTTTACTAGAAGAGTCAAATTTACTACAAACACATTTATCAACTTGGTTTAGGATAAATGATTTTGATTACATTTGTGTTTATGAATTGAACAATATAATGTTACATCTCATTATATATGTTATAAATATATGATATAATGTATTTCATAATGTATCTGTGAACGTGTGCAGTGAACATCAAAATGTGTCAATTTGGAAAATTGACAAGTGTTAGAACAACTGCGGATGAATAAAGTGTTCTTCCGTAGATGTTCTCAGGAATACAACTGAAGTGAACATTCGTAGATCTCCTGCGGAAGAACAATTCCAGCTGAACAAGTCAAAAGAACAAAGTGAAGCTACTGGAGGACTTGCCACTAAAGAACAAGTCCAAGAACTCCTGCGGAAGCACAATCACAAAAGAACAAGCAATGAAGATCAAGTGTTGCTGCGGAAGACTAAGTTCCTGCGGAAGAAGAAATTTCTACGGAAGACTGTTTAATACTTGTATGATTTCACATCATCAAGTAGTCAACTAACAGAAAGTCAACAAGTCAACGTGACAGAACAACAACATTAATGGCGATGGAAGACATATATTTCAAGCGAATATTCCACGTCACATCAACAACATTATATGTATTTATTTCATTGTAAATCTCGAACTCCTATGCCGATAAATATGGCGAGGATTCAGATAACTATAGTTAGCTGAATTATAGCAACAAGTTAGCGAAAGATTAGCAATGGATTAGAAACAAAATAGAATAAAATCTCTATATAAAATGAGATCAAGATCAACAGACGATCAAGCAACATAAGCAACATTTACATCAAAACATTCATAGCAACAAGAAAGCATTACGATCATCATTCGTGAAAATTTCTAGTTTGATAATCTCTTAAACAGCAAGTGTTGATAATTCCGCGATCAATACTTGTTCAAATCAAAACCTGATAATTCCTGAACGATCCTTGGATTCGCAATATCCAATAAAGATACAAGCTATGCCTTTCTCTCCTAGATTCTTTCTTTTAGGATCAGTAAGACATACAATTTCCCTACATCCTGAAACTCAAAAATAATGCAGATTTGGAGATTTTTTCTTCCATAAGTCATACGGAGCTATTTGGCTTTTCTTATAACTTTATATAATAAGTAACAGGAAGTCAGTATAGCACCTCTGTAGAACCCTCACTCAAACTAGAGTAAGATAACAAAGAATTGACCATTTCTTTTAGGGTTCTATTCTTTATTTCTGTCACATCATTTTGTTGAGGTGTATATGGTGCTGTTGTCTGATGTATGATACCAGTAGGCTAAAAATACACCGGATCACAATATTCCCCTCCCCAATCTATCATGAGGGTCTTAATCAGATCACTATAAAACAGTTCAAGCTCTTGTTTATAAATTTTAAATTTATCATGAACCTCGTCTTTTACATGTAATAAGTAAACATGTCAATATCTAGTTGCATCATCGATAATTGTGATTACATATATTATCTTCTAGTGACGGTGTGCTATAGAAATCATGTAAATCAAAGCGGATGAGATCTAATACCCGAGAGTCCCTTTTTGCATATTTAAAAGGTTTTTTAATTATTTTTGTTAACTTACAAATGTAATATTTATTATTAGTCATATCAAAACTCGATATTAGACTCATTTTTGCCATGTCTTGCATTCTAAAATTGTTAAGATGTTCTAATCTAGCATGCCACAAGTTAGATATAAAATATATTCTATTATTAGATGAAGATGTCATGTACATAGATTTTATATCTGCAAACATTACTTCACCGATATTATATTGTAACCTATTTTTTTGAAAAAAATTGGTTTGTAACAAATTCACATTTTGGTGTGTTTGAGTTGGATTATTAAATTCACATTCAAACAAATCCATTGAATCTAAAGTAGAATTAGACAACTTACCTTGATGAGGCTGTGGATCTTTCGACTCACTTAGATCGGCTCCACTCGAGCCCTTGTTTCCACCTGGTAGTTTCACACGACAATCCTTCTTCTTCTGACCCATCTTACAATACCTCCAACATCCTTCATTAAGCTTCTTATTTGGCTTTAATAACCACCTTTTGCCTTTATTTTTCTATCATTGAATTGATTTTCTTTCTGAAACTTACCCTCATCAACCAAGTTAATTGAGTTTTCACCCGTTTTTATTTTCCCTTTCAATTTCCTGGATTCTTGATTCCTAAGAGATTCTTTAATCCTAATATGGCTACCAAATTTTACCTAACTTACTCCTTTTGGTGTTTTTCAAAGTATGCTTAAAATCCTTCTATAATGGGGTAATTTGCAAGTAATTCTAGAGACTGCAATTGGCTCATATATGTGCATCTTATGTTGTTCAAATTGGCTAAAGAATATGTTGCACCTCATTAAATTGATCCATAATTGGTCTATTACACCTTGTAAAAATTGAAGTTACTTACAAGAAACTTTTTACTAGATGCATCTTCTGTCATATGTTTAGTTTCCAAATAAACCTATAAATCCTTGGCAGACTCGACATTTTGATACACATCAAAGATACATCACACATCCCACTTAATATATCTCCCTGACATATGTAGTCATCATTCTCCCACTTCAGTCGCCTTCTCTTGGTTAATCCGGAGTTTCCTCTTTACTTACCTCAGTCATTAGATTGGTAAAGACATACGTAACTTTCAGAGTTGTTAAGAGAAAATGCATTTTTTTCATCTTCTAAAGTTCCGACTCTCAAAATTTTCAAATTTTAAAAAGTTACTAGACATATTCTTAATTGATTTCCTCGTAACCATCTGAATTGAATTGATTAATTAAATTCCAAAAATCATTTCAGATTTGAAATTTAACCCTATGTTAAAATTATTCAATTTGCGAATATTTGTTTCACACTGTGATTATTAAACGATCAAAATTCTTTGGATCAAGTAGGACCCCACTGTTGGAATCATTCCAAATTAGAATTATTTGTTTCAAACCTTAATTGTTAAATTATATAAATCAAACTTTGGATCAATTAAGACCCCACTGACTTCCGATCCATTACACACAAAATTGATTTGTTTTCCCACAAAATTCAACCAATGAATAATTGTAAGCAATTAACTGATTTGATTATCAATCCTATCGAAACCAATTTTGATTACCCACAAAATTAATAAATCTATAATCTATGAAGATTTTTTAAAACACGTGTTATCATTCTATCATATCAAATGACACGTGTCATTATTCTAGCATATCAAAAGAATTATTTCCCGCATCTCTCTCATAATAAATACCAAAAATTATAACAACAATCAATTTAACTTCCTATTTTACTAAAATATGTTAAAACAATCATATTTATATCTGTGTTTCTTATCTTTCTCATATTAAATAATAATTATTTTAAATAAATAAACTAAACTATCAAATATCTAAAATATAAATATTCTTATTTTAATAATTTATTAATACATACTAAATAGTAAATTATATGATTTCAGACATATTTTATCTTTAAACATAGAGTAATAATATCTAGTTTTATTATTTATTATAATTTTAGATATTCATTATATTTATATTTTATCAATTGCTAATGACATCTAGAAAATAAAATATTTATAAAATTAATGATTTTGATATGTTATATTTATTCCACCCATTTTATACATGGGCTCTAACCTAGTATTAGAAATAACTAATACCCAAAACAAATGGTTTAATCTTTGTCAGGGAAAATTATACTAAATTCATCAAACCCTTGTTTGATAAATAACTTAAAATTGAAATTAAATCATCATAATATTTTTAAAATCGATTACTCTTTCAGATTAAATCATTTGTTCACTTACAAATGATTTAATCGAATCCAATCAAGAACTTAAAACAAAAACCTGAATTGAATTGATAAAGTCTCTGCGCCTTAAGAATGTTCTCTGTTAGTCTTCGTTGATTGTTTGTGAAAAATGAATTTTCATAATTTTGGTCGATCAAAATTTTAAAACCAAATATACATATTCACTCTGTACCCCTTAAATTTATTCCAAGTTTTGTAATTAGCCTAAAGTTTAACTAATAGGTTTTATAATATAAAATGGTATAACATGAATATGTATATTCATATAGCCAATATTACTAAAATTCCAACACCCATCCTCTTAAAACAAGCACCACGAATCACACTCTCCATTTTTAAACCCTTAAACCAAACGCACCTTAATTGTTCTATTTCTAACTATCCGACTTCCAACTCTGATTCCTTCACATATATGTATACGTCTGATTGCATCAATATGTGTCCTTAAAATCCTGTTGCAGCCGGACTCAACCATTGTGGCATTGGCTTTGGTGATAGCTGCACCATGGGTGGAATTTGGTGGAACTCATGGAGCACAAAGGTCAAACAGGTTAAACACAAGTCACGTACTTATCTAGTAATATTGATAAAGTGGTTGTGGTCAATTTTAACTTATTTTTGGCTGTGGTATATGGTCCCTCTATTGTTCAGGTGAAATTGAATCGAATCAATAGATATTGTCCTGAGTTTATCAATATACAATTTTCTTGCAGAGAGTGGACACGTATAGTCTGAAACTCAGATCCATACATAACTAGGACCTCACCTAAAATCATGGTCATGTGGATATACTTGAAATGATATATAATATCTACGTAAATTTACGTGTATTCATATACCATGAACATCTACATGTATGTAGATTTACCATTATTTTTTTAAAGAAATTAATTATATAAAAATGGAATTGTTTAATCTTTCATAGTTTATTTACTTTTCTGTAACAAACTAATGATTTTAACTGATTGTTATGAGTTCTCGTAATAATACTAACTGACTCTCTTGAGTTGTCGTAATATTTGTGGTTTTATAAAGAACCTTCTCACGTTTGTATAAGCATTCTTTAAGGACTACAAAAATTTATAGATCCATTTGTCTCATTGTACATATTACAATATTTGTTGTATGGAAATTGCCGCAATCTAGCATTTCCTACAAAGGCGCAATATGGCGATCGATGCTCCATTAAAGCATCACAATGACAACTGCAAACATTGAGTCTCACTCTCTTCTCCATTTTGGTGGGGTTCAGACAAAGTCACGACCACAAAGATAGTGATGTTGATTGCTAGATGCAACAACCAATTGATGACTCTAAATCTTTAAAACAATCCATGTTGTTGTAGTTTATGAGGCGGTTATTTTGGTATTAATGCTATTCTTTGATCCTATTAGAGCATTCATATTTTATTCTTCATTCTGTAATTACATTAAAAATCATAACTTTTTTTTTTCTCTTCTTTTCATTTAGATAATATTTTTTTGAGTTAATTGTTTTTTTTTTTCATTCATGTGGTTCCATAAAATTGTCATTTGAATTCAAAATTTTAATTTTTTCAATTTCATTCAAAGGTTTCTTTAAATTTGTCATTTGAATACAATGACTACACCTAATTTTTCCTGTCAACTTTCCTACATTAGGGGTATTTTAGTCAAAATAATTACAAAATAAAAAATCAGCCTTACTTGAAGGGTTTTATGCGTTTAGTATCTTTTGGTGATCACTATTGCAATTTGAATCCACTTGTTACATAAAACAAAATATAAGGATAACCACCTAAAATGTCTTAGTTTTTTTACTTTATAAAGCATGCACCACAAAAAAATATAAATAAAAAAATCATATGACATAAACTGTCTGAATCATAACCATAACAAATTATCATAAAGTAAAAGAACAATAAATAATATGTCATTAATATTCCTTGAATAATAATTGTAAAACACTAATCATCATCACCATATTTTTCAAACCAAAAAATAAAACCCCTCATGTGGGGTTGGATTATATTTTCTAATTGTTTTGATTATAATACCCCTAATGTAGGAAAGTTAACGAAAAAAGCTAACGATGTTAGTTGGGTGTAGCCAAATGGGTTCAAATGACAATTTTAGAGAAACTTTAAATGCAAATAATAAAATTTAAACTTTTGGATTTAAATGACAAAAGTAAATTACTATCTGCATCTCTGACGTTTGTTAATTTTAACTACTTGAATACTCGATGTTTAAATCCATCTCTTTTCCCCCGAACGTTTCATTTTTGTCTCCATTTGAGTACATATGACTAACACCGTTAATGTTTCTATTAAAATCTTTGTTAAAAAAACTAAAATACCCCTGCCAATTAAATAATAATAAAACTTATACGTCCATCCACCCAGCTCTTCTTCTTCAAATAACCCTAAATCTTTATTTTTATTCACTCACTCATCAATCACCACCACCACCACTACCACCACCACCCCCACCAACAATGTTCCCCTACCTATCACACCTCCTCTCCTCCTCTACAGTCGGTCATCACCATTGCCACATCTCCGCTGCTCCTAAAATCACCCCTGATTTCTCCTATGACGTGACAGGAACTACCTTGCCAGTGGGTTCAAAGTAGGTCATCATGTTTGATTTTTTGCACATTAGGCCCACTCTGGCATCCATGCTCGATTTGATGGAGGTCGGTCCACAGGTGGTGGGGGTTATGTGGTAGCGGAGGGGGAAAACGGTGGCAGAGGTGGGGGATAAAGGGTGGGGGAATTTGCGAAGAGATAGTGGTATTGATGGTGGGTTGACGAGCGGCTGTGGTGGTGCTAAGGCTGTGGTGGTGATGGGTTGTTGTCGTGGTGACGGGCGCCTGTGGTGGCGGTGACGAGTGGCCTGTGGTGGTGGTGATAGTGATGATGATGGAGATTACGGAGAAGAGAAAAAGAAAAAGCGTGTGTGGGTAGGTGGTGAGAAAGAGAGAGAGAATTAAAATATTTAGTAGGTGAAAAGATAAGATGGGATGATGGGTCCTACAGGTTTTTTTTCTTTAAATAATTTAGGGGTAGTTTAGTATTTTTAATAAAGGTTTTAACAGAAATATTAACGGTGTTAGTCATATGTACTCAAATAGAGGACAAATATGAAACATTAGGGGGACAAGAGATGGATTCAAACATCGAGGATTCAAGTAGTTAAAATTGACAAACGTCAGGGACTCAAATAGTAATTACTCAAATGACAACTTATATGAAACCATAGAAATTAAAAATGCACTTTACTCTATTTTTTATACATTTATTATCATATTTTTCTCTCATTTACTTACAGCTACTTTCAAAAAATATATTAAAAAATTTATAAGAGTGAATAGCATCTAAACAAATATACAGTTAACAGTAACATTCTATATCTCATTCATTAACAATCACTCACAAATATTCCATGTAAAATAGGTAACACATTCACAAATATATATAGAAACCCATTGTGAATGCTCTTATTTGAGATGATATTTCATAAGCACATATGTATACTAAGGTGTTTTAAAGTTTATTTCGAACAATGATGTGATGCAACTTTTTTCTATATAATGTATTTTTGTTTGTTGTCTTGATAGTATTGTTTTCCATTACATTCATGTTTTCAAATCTTTTTTCATAATTTTACAGTCTATGCACATATATGTATATCTCATTGTAAGTTTACATATTAAGTTTTGTTTTATATTTAGGGTGGAAGGAGTGAAAGTGGGAGCGAGAGGCGTCGGCACCGACAAAAACACCGCCATCACACCTACGGTTCTTACTGATTCTAGGGTTTTTGGGTTGTAGACTCTGATGAACAGATAAGTTTATGAAGAGCCAGAGAGTTGGTTAACATCAGGCGAGTGAAATAGGCTTTAGAAGGTGAAAACATAGCCCCCCACCCTTGGTGCTAAAGTGGTTTGTGTGAAGGTCGGAAAAACTCCCTTCTAAAAAATAATAATAATAATAATAAAAGACTAATAAATATGTAGAGAATTTTTTTTACCAGATTCTAACATTACTAATATATTTAAAAACCAAGATAGATGACCAATGGAGTTGTGCCACAAAATCTTGGTCTTGAATATAGATTATGTAAGTGACAATAATTCAAATAATCTGTTTTTGCCTTGGTGGTTAAAGCTATAGATCTTGGTCCATTTGACCCTGGTTCAACTCTCACCAGCTTTAGTTTCTTGTTTCTTAATTATTTTGCTTTTCTTCTTTAATATTTGTTTTCCTAAATTATTCATTTGATTTGTTACCATCTCTTCTAACAAATTTATCTTTTCGATGTATTTCTTTAACAATTTCGATTTTTGATATAAGTTTAATCTACGTTAAAAATTCGTTTTGGTGTTGGTTTTTTAACTGGGTTTTTTTCCCGACATTTCAATGTTATTCTACTAAATGGTTTCATTTCTCACATAAACTTTTGGATTTTATTTACGTAAATTCACGACTTTACAAGTTGTTTTTTTATTTGAACACAAAATTTCATTTAAAACTAAACATATTTGTATGGTAACACGCAAAAACTAAATTCCTCATCACACAAAACAAGTTCTAATACTTCAGACATCAACATACTTATACCAGCTATCAACTTATTTACTTAAAATTTATTAAGAAACCAATATTAAAAATCAACATACATACAATAAATCATAATCTTTGAACATCACACAACTTAAAATCGATGTATCCAAACATCCCATATGTACCATCATGATTTCACTCATTTGAAATTGGGTCTTCTACTTCTCATCCATCTCCATGCGCACATAACCACTCTCGCGCACGTTAGCACTCACCCCCTCTTCCCGAACGTTAAATTTCACCCCCCATCTCTCCTCTCGTCATTTATATGAATGTTTCGCGGCGATTTCACATCCGTCACAAAACACTCTGACCTCCTCCGTCACAAATACTTCTCCGGCGACATCGCCCCCACCCACGACGGTTCAACGATGGTTTCCACCGGCAAGAGAGTCGCCGGCGCCGGCGACGGCGACGGGAGGCAACCGCCGGAGGAAGATGTGGAGAGGTTGAAGCCATTGCATAATTTCGATCTCCCGTGGTTGAAGTGGGGGAATCAGAAGCTTTTACGGTGTATGAAGGTCGAATCCAACGGTGATGTGTCGGTGGTCGATCGGAATCGCTCGTCGGAGAGCGGCGGTGGCGGTGGTACGCGACGGAGGGATTTGGAGTATGAGAGACGGTTTAGATCGAGTTGTTATAGGTTTTCTTCGCCGGAGAAAGTGAGATCGATCGGAGGAATCGCCGGAGACGGTGAGATCGAGGCGACTAGAGAGAAACTGATGTTCGATTTCCAGAAGGAGGTTGGGAAGATGAAGGACGCTATTCTCCGTGAGCGTCTGGTGGATCCTCCGCCGCCGACGACGGCGACGGCGGCGGCAACGGCGACGGAGAATCTGAATCCTCCGGCGGATCGGCCGTGGAATCTGAGGACGAGAAGAGCTGCGTGTAAGGCTCCTTGTTCTCCGGCGACCGGAGTGGATGTTAACGGTGAGGTTTCTAAACCTAATTCTTCTCCGGCGAGAATCGAATGCAAGTTTCCGAAGCTCCGGCCGACGACCGCCGGTGTCGCGGGAGCAACTACTAGCGGTGAGAAGCGAGAGAGACCGAAGTTCTCCGTTTCACTTTCGCGTCGTGAGTTGGAGGACGATTTCATGGCTATGGCCGGCCGGCGACTGCCACGTAAGCCGAGGAAACGACCTAGGGTTGTTCAGAAGCAATTGGATGTAAGTGAAATCATCATCTCAATTCGATCTGTTTATCTCAAATCTGTTGAATTGCTAATGTGATTGTGGTATTCATAATTCATCGTTTGATTGATTAATTGATTGATTATCAGACTCTGTTTCCGGGGCTGTGGTTATCGGAGATAACTGCTGATCTTTACAAAGTTCCTGATGAAACTGACGCCGGAAAGGTAATATTCCGATCATCAATTCATCATCACTGTTCATCATGTTTAATTGATTGTTTTGTTTAATTTATTGCAGAGGTAGCATTGGGGATCTGTGTAATGATAACAGCTGATGAAGTATGAATGTATGATGATGAATAACTGGAGTTCATTACAGGTTGATTTCTTCGATTGGGGATTTCATTTGAAGGATTCAAATTCCCAGATAAGATCTTATGCTAATTTTGCTTCTTATAGTAGGAAAAACATGTTCATAGACGCGTTTCTTACTTGTAGTTTTCGATGATCAATGGAATAAAACTTAGCATTTCACGAATTTATCATTCGTCTCTCTGAAAAAGGGTTGAATTTGCTTTCGATGGTGCACTTGTTTTATGCTTGATCTTCTCAGAATTGACTGGTATTGTGTTTGAATTTCTTGATCATACACTGGTTTTTGCACTTCATAACCATATGCATATGTGAGCCTTCTATCATCACTCTTATGAAGCTTTTGGTGAACCCTTTTGATCAATCTTACCGAATGCGTGAGAATTTTGTTCGATTACCTGCAATTATCTGTCTTTTTTTACCATGAGAACCTGTTGCTGGTAAACTCACAGGGACTGTTGATATCTTGCTAACCAATAGGATCAGGTAATTTACAGCTTGCCCTGGCCAGCATATCTGAAACAAAGTTATCCTTATGTTCTTGGAAATCAATATTATATGATATGTTCTGAAGATCAATATCCACGATCTGATATGTTTTTTTGTATGCAAAAATCTATTTTATCATCTTTCACGGGGTATGAATTTTCAGAATTGCAGTGGCATTGGAAGGTAATCAACTTTGTTCTAAGTCTATTGTGTGTGTTACATATTTTTTGTCCAACAGTTATTAAGTGGTTTGTACTTAATTACTTAAAATGGAGGGAAACATCGGCCCAAGAACTTTGACTCTGAATCTAGGTGTAAAGTTGTGTTCTACTTCAATGATATACCTTTTAAACTTGCTCTCTAAAAATCCAATCTTCGAGTTTTCAAGATACTTTATTGGAAGCATACCTAAGTTTTAAACTTTTGATATTGATACTTGAATCTTTAAGTCTATTATAAGGAAGTTTAATTGACAAGTCTGATAAGGGAGATTCATTCAGTGGATTATGAAAAGTTGCACAGCATCTCCAAAGGTAATATTTTGGAAATTAAAATGCGAGTCAATCGCACTTGTGAACTCTATCGTGATGCCTAACACGTGTGTTCCAGCTCTTAGGGCTGTCAACAAGCAGGAATGAGTCACAGCAACTCGAGCTCGAGCTCATAACACTAAGGTTGACGCGGAGTTAATGGATTCACTAAGTGAATAAGCACGAAAGTTGTACTAGATAAGATAAGCATGCTTAACACAAAATAGTAACCCTTGTGTCTAGCAGAATCAAAACCATTCTACATTTATTCAATGAAAAATTATAACAAATCATAAAACATTTTAATGTATTAATCAAGATCTAACCTGAACTTTAAAGTTTGTTACATAAGCTAAGTACCAATACTCTATTATTTTTTCTGTAGCCTTTAGAGTTTTGGTCATGAACACCAACTCCAATTTCAATCTAGTTATTTATGACTAAAATGAAGTTTGCAATATGTATTTGTGGTCTAGATAGGATCCTGATAGCACTATTGGTCCATAAGAAGATTTGTGAGATATGAAAGAGATTACATCACACGTGTCTAATGTTAATCGAGAGCTTTTTATCAACAATCTGTTAGAAATCATGCTTCACAGATAGTGTTTTGGTGTCATAATATCACATTATTATTCAAGATAGAATTCGGGTAAAAACAACTTTTACTGTAGAAGCTGTAATAAAAAGTTCTAGTGTTGATGCAACTTGATACATAATTTGTTTGTTTAAACGCATTCTTCGATTTGATGCACAAACTATTGTACTTTTTGAAAACAAAACTTCATACACTTTCTATGAAGAGCTTATTTTTCATTCTTTTAACTTTCATCCTTATAACTACATAAAACTAGATAAACTAGGTTTTAATAACTCAAACTATGATTAATTGTTTGATCAAGAGCTACACTACTAAATTATACTTTGTTGTCATGAAGAATCCCACTCGATTTAAGGTAATTTAGGTCAAACACGTATGCATGGATTGCGACACATCCTTTTTATGAACAATGATATCCACGAATCAACTTTGGTTACGGTCAAGGTTACTATTTAAATTTATGGTCAAAGCAATGTGGGTCAAAGCATCATGGACCAATATTAATAACAGTCCAGTAGCCCACAACACTTCCAATTCGGCGACCAGACTCTCCTGGCTTTACTGGCCCAGCAGCCCGCTACATCTTCTTTCAGGTCCAATAATGCTATGGCCCAACAGCCACGTTTACTTTCAGGTCAGCAACTTTACTGGCAAGTGTCCAGCAGGTTTTACAGGCCCAGAAAATATTAGTGTGAACATTTAATGAAATTAAAAAAAAAAAAAAAAAAAAAAACTTGGAATGTTAACAGTTTGATGCTTGAAAATCATATTTATATACAACTCGAGGTCTGTAATGATCAAATTTATACAATATATATCTAGCGACCAGACATCCTCATTATGTGTATCTCTGGAGTTTGATGATTTATTTGTGCTTATAATATGCACGGTCTATACTACACATATATACACCCCGCGTTTTTTTTATAATTTTATTCAACAAATATACAAGTCTCAAATAATTACACTTTGACAACATGTATCCCGTTTTGAAAATGTTTATGAAAAAACGTCTCGGATTATCTATGGGTGAAGCCTACACCATAACGAATGCAGTTGCATAAATCATTGGTTTAATAACTAAATTGTCTTTGGCACCTGATACGACTACGACCGTGTACAATCTTGTGCACAACCGACATGCCCAACGTTCCGCTTCTTGTACAATCGCTCACTCATCTCAGGTTGCACGCCCGTTTACGTATTCACAAAACCCTATTTTAAAGAAAATCATGTTACTTCATAATTGCTTCTTTATTTTTTTCTCAAAACCATTAGTTTTAATGATTCAAGGACACCTAATCGTACTACAATTTTTCTAATTTGTACTTAAAAGCCATTAATTTGTTTTTTTTTTTTTTTTTTTTGAGTTATAACTGCTTATCAACTATGAAAATGAGCTTAAAACTTGAAGATGATGACTACTCTTAGTTTCTACCCTTTCATACTAATTAGACCAAAAAATGCCTCAAGGATAAATGGCATCCATACGCGCATACAAATATCTCGTTGAGTGACTTTTCAGGGTGATATATAAAATTCGAAGGATCAGCATATGTCGAAGATGGAATAGGTTAGAGAGGTCTCAAGCAACAAGAAACGTGACAAATTCGGATTTCCGTTGTACTATACGATTCACAGAAGCATATGTCAAAGTATATATACGCAGGGGCGAGGTTGGAATAGCTTAGGGCACTTCAACATCGTGTTAAAGCAAATTTAGCTTCGGCTTTTCATGCTGCGTGTAACATTCATGAGCATACCCCAGATTGGTATATTTTGAGCCCGAATCTACACGAAGCACACTTGGCATCTCCTGTTATTTTGAAGAATAAAGCCTCATTTGAACTTCGGCATAGTAGATTAGGGCATTTTGCCTTTGATATTATTTCATTTTTGCATAAATTTGGATGCTTATCTCGTACTTCTATTTTGCCAAACCCTAGCATTTGCACTTCATGTCAATTGTCAAAACAACATCGTTTGCCATTTAATGTTAATGAAAAGCCTCGTTGTGTCTAAAGATGGATACCGGTATTATGCTATTTTTATTGACGACTTGTCGCGTTTTACTTGGTTTTATCCTTTAAAATTAAAGTCCGATTTCTACCAAGTTCTCAAGGTGTTTTTTACCTTTGTCCAAACGCAAATTAAAAGTTTTCCAAAGCGATGGTGGAACGGAATTTGTAAACCATCATGTTCGAAACTTATTCTTGGAAAATGGCACTCATCATCAAATGTCATGTCCGTATACTCCTCAACAAAACGGATGGACGGAACGGAAGCATCGACATGCGACTGAAACGGGACTTGCTATGTTGTTTGGTTCGCATGCCCCGGTCTCATTTTGGGTAGAAGCTTTTTCTTCGGCTACCTATATTATTAATCGGCCTCCTACCAAGCTTCTCGACAATAAAACTCCCTTTGAATTGCTATTTCACACTCGACCGGACTATAGCAATTTTTGGGTTTGTTGTCGTGTCTTCCCGTTTCTACGAGATTATGCAACCGAGAAGTATCCCGTGGGATATTGTACACAACACAAAGGCTTTAAATGTTGGGATCATAGTAACGCCCGTACCTATATTACGTTTGATGAATCAAATTTTCGTTTTTCAGGCACCCGGCCCCACTAGTTAATCCTAGTACTGCTGGTAACCCACCCACCAGACCTACTCATATCATCCCATGGTTACAAGATCACAGGTTGGCACTTTTAAACCTCGACACATTGCCCATTTGGCCACCTTAAAAGCTCATCGCCTTCACTCTTCTCTTTTTACCACTACCAAACCAAAGGGTTTTAAGCCTGCTTCCAAGCATGCTCATTGGCGAGAAGCTATGAATGACGAAATTACGGGTTTACACAAAAATCAAACGTGGACTCTCTTTCCCCGCCCTTCGTCCTCAAACGTCGTTGGTTCCAAATGGGTTTTTCTAGGATGTTATTCTCACGCGTAATGATGTATTGTCTAGCTATACGTCGTTTTATCCATCGCCTTCAAAAAGAATTTTCCATAAAAGATCTTGGACGGGACGGCTAAGCTATTTTCGGGTTTAGAAGTCACACACACCAAACATGGTCTTTTATTATTGGGTTATTCGGATGCCGATTGGGCTCGGTATATTGAGACACGTCGGTCTACATATGGGTACTCCATCTTCTTAGGGGGAAATCTTGTCTCTTGGAGTGCTAAAAAGCAACCGACCGTTGTTCGTTCTAGTTGTGAGTTCGAATACTAAGTCATGGAAAACACTGCTGCTGAGATTGTTTGGATTACTCATCTTCTACGTGGTCTAAATGCATTACCGCCGGACCGGCCCACGCTACTTTGTGATAATGTTAGTGCAATCTTCCTCGGTCAGAATCCTATTTCTCATGACAAGCGCGCCAAGCATATTGACATCGATTATCACTTTGTACGTGAGCTCGTTGCCTCAGGAAAGCTCCATACAAAGTTCGTGCCAACCAAGCTCCAAGTGGCTGACATTTTATCCGACGGAAACAAAAAGTCATCGTCGTATGTGGCTGAAACAGTGGCTTCCTTCCGCATTATTTCAGTCCTTTCGAGACATGCTTCGGGTTTGTCCGCCACCCGGTTCGCTTCAGGGGGTGGTAATCGAGTATAGATATGAATTCAAAATAACACTTTATTTTTGAATTCAAATTCTTGTTACATAAACTACGTAGTCATAATCTTTTGTAAAGTTGTTATTCTTTTTCCTTTTTTATCTCTTGAACTCTCCATATATCGAAGATAATGATCAAAGTAAATTATTGAGGCAAATACTATTCTCTTATACATTGAACTGTTCATTTTATTGAAATACAAATTTAAAAGTTTTAAACATTAGAAAATAAAGATTGAAAGAGGCCAACAATTCCTAGTAACCCAAGGATGCATGTGCTCATGGTACGTGACATCTTTCACATAAAAAAATATTCTTTACTTATAGTATTAAATTACAAAAGTCAATATTACAAATATCACTTGACCGGTGTTAATAGGACAATATAAACTTAAACAAAAAAAGCCTAATAAAGAGTACGATCTTTTTATTTTTATTGATCTAATTAGGATTAGTTGACGTAAATCTAGACACATAAAAATATTCTCTTCATCACAAACATTACAACAAATTTCTAACACCAACTATTAAAAGTTATGACGCGTCGAATTAATTATACTATGAACGTATGTATTGGAGGTTCTCTTGACGAATGCCCATTTGAATGAGTCTAAGAGTCAGTGAATGAGAAAGCTAGTATTATATATCACAAGTCGCTATTTGATATGTAACTTATTTTGATCTTTGATCTCATAAATAAATATTTAAAAGAAAGTTGGTATATAATAACTTTATATCTCAAGTTTAAAAAAAATCAAGTAGAATTATGTATTTAGATTTTTAAAATGTTAAATATTATAAGTTATTAAATAAGGGTAATAACGTAAAGTAATCGTAAAATTCTATATCTATAGTATATAATAAAACAGTAATTAGGATGCCACATGGCACTCTAATGTTACTTCTTAAAAAAATTTTTCCGCCTAAACTAATATATTATTTAGTCAAGTTTTTTATTTTAAGAAACTCAATTAATAGTAATAATTCATTTTGTTTTTGAATTTAATTTTTTATATTATAAACTTTATTGTGTAATCATATTGTTTTGAACTATACGTATTATTATAGCCAAATAAGATTCAACTTAAAAAAAAACTAAAATGAAAAAAATATTTTGATATATTTATATATTTTATGTTAGTGTGATTTTAAGACAACTGGTTTTTAATTTTACATGAGTCAGTTGTATGTTATATTATTTAAAAAAGTATTCGAATATTTATAACTTATAAATGTAACTTTTTATTTTTTTCATTGTTATAGTAATAATTAACTTAATCATACGAAATATTTATACATTTATAAATTATGTTGTTTTTATATTTTTAACCCGTGTATTAAACGGGTTTACTAAAACTAGTAGTATATAATTTAACAAAGCTAGAACAATTATGTGCATGACACGTGTCATTTGATTGTTTTAAAGTGGATGATATTTTGATTATTGTGTTAAATACATCATGTTATTGTGTCAATATCGTCAGGTCATTGTATCAAATATCAGTTTATTGTGTCAAATATTTTTAATCATTTGTTATATGTTTAATTATTGTGTTTTACGTTATATCATTTCATGTTATTTTATTATTGTTTTTAATATATTATATAAACTTGTTATCTTATCATTATGTATTACACTTATAGAGGCCGGTACATAATGATGTTATTTCACTAATGCGTTTTCATTCAAAACTCATTGTGTTTAGGATAACATAATAACTAGCAAAACACAATAAAATATTTTATTATTGTGTTTTATGTTTTATATTTTTATTATTTTAGCTTAACTAGTTGTTAGTTTATTACTGTGTTTTACACTTTTACATGCTAGAATTACACAATATTGTAATTTCACTGTTATGTTTTTCTAGAATTCATAATTAAAAAAAACACAATAGTCTTTACAAAAACACAGAAACTAACAAAAATACGTTATGAACTACGGTAAAAACACAATTACGAGCTGCAAAATGTAAATAAATTATTATCTTTTTATATAACGATATTGTACTCTTTTAAAGATAGAAACGTTCGTTTTTATAGTGTGATTTTTATAAAAAAATAATATTGTATATAAAAGTGATGAACGTTTATAAAAGTGGGGGATCGACTTGAAAAAAAAACCAAAATGACCATTTTTAAAATAAACATCTAACAATTTTTTTTTATAATTTGACCTCAACAATTAATTAAAAAATTAATGATTGAGATATATTTTTTATACATTTTAGATTTATTATATTTTTTATTTGAACTTTTTTCATTAAATAAATATCAAACTAAATGTTAAATGAAATATTAAAAAAACCAACATATTTAATTTTATCTTTAGTTGAATTCACTCCCCCTTGAATTGGCTCCACAAGCAAAATATCTAGTTTTACTTAGTTTTAGAATTGACTTGGAAGATACTGGGGTTTTTCTAAGCCATTATTATCGTTCAAATTAAGGTTGTAAACCGACGGGACCGAAACGATTTAAGCTTTGTTATTCTTCGTTCATTTACTTTTGAAGATGTCCGCAAACGCTTCACGATCACATAAATTAACAAAAAGTCTTTTTCGTGTTTGTTCAATAAGGTATTGAATTAGTTAACGAACACTTTGTGAAAATATAACCAAGTTATTCATAATACTAAGTGAATGCAAACAAACATGTAGAGTATTTTTTTCAAAATAATAACAATTAGAGTATAATGCTATTTTGTCCCTTGTATTTGCCATTTTAATTCAAAATTTTTTCTTTAGCATTTCAGTTACTATAGATTACTAAATGTTGTCATTTTCATTAACTTTACTAACACCGTTAAAACATCCGTTAAATATGAGGTTATTTTAATATTTTTCAATACCCTAATTATCCAATTAAAATAAATAAATTAATTAATATTCAATAAAAACTAAAAAACACATAAAGCAACTAGTGAGACCGACCACTTCGATTTAAAAGCTTGGATTAATTATGATTCATGCTGTTCGATTGAGCTCTGTTGTGGAATTTCAATTAATCTTCATGTTTTGTTCGAACGCATACCATTGTTCAATTAATCTTGGAAGATACTGTGGTTTTTCTAAGCCCACTATTATCATTCAAATTAAGGTTGTAAACCGACGGAACCGAAACGATTTAAGCTTTGTTATTGTTCGTTCATTTAGTTTTAAAGATTCTCCGCAAATGCTTCACGAACACATAAATTAACAAAACTTCTTTTTCTTGTTTGGTCAATAAGGTATTGAATTAGTTAACTAACACTTTGGTGAAAATATAACCAAATTATTTATGAACACTAAGTGAATGCAAACAAATATAACCATATTTTTTCAAAGAAAATAAAAATTAACATTTGTAATCACAAACCTAGACATAATCATTTTAGATAAATATAAAATTTAGCACATAACAATCATACGCATTATCATGAACAAACATAAACAAACAAACACGAAAGAACGTAAATGAATGACCATAAACATACATATTAAATTTTCACGAACGTTATTAAACGAAAGCGACATCTATTTGCGTTCGTTCATTTATTTAATCCAATGGAATTCTTTAATCGTGTTCGTTCATTTATTAAACAAATAAACTTACCACCAAACAATTCATAAACAAGTCATCAAACGTTGGTGTGTTTACGAATCTAACTAAGTTTACGATATGTTATTTTTAATAGAATTTATACATATTAATCCAACAAGAATCCTTAACATAACCAAAGAACACACTAATTAACCAAAGAACAAATTAAACAATCAAATACGTGTCATAGGCAGAATATCCTAACCCTATTGGATATAGAAAACTTCTGAAGATGTTAATGACAATGAACCTATGAAATTATGATTTGATCAATATTCAGGAAGCCCTTTCATGAACTCAACTAGCGAACCAGGAGAAAATAAAGCGTGCTTGTTTGGCGACGACGATACCACATCAGACAATCTCAAAAAACTTTGAGGTGAGAACAAGAAATCACTCGTATTAGGAGTAAAAAGCGGGACATCAGCTACATAGCGATCCAAAGGCGTATTAAACATCAGACTTGGGGATTTCATAACATTATTTCTCTCATGTGTGACACCAGAATGACCGTAAAATTCACTATCATCTAGTGTTTTCTTCTGTTGTAGTTCTTGATCTTCAGAGCTTGCACGACCCGTTAGCTTCTGAACAAGAGCCATAAACTCATGAGGTTTGGTGTGGATCACTTTCGGAGATCGCATGTAGATTATGATCGGCTTTTTGATCTGCTTCTGTTGTTGTTGCTGTTGTTGCTGCTGCTGTTGGTGTTGTTGTTTATGAATGGTGTGAGATTCTTGTTTGATCTTTAAAGGCGTTGGTCGTGGACCGTTGATTACACCTCCACTTTTCATCATTTGCTTGTGATCACCATCAAGAAACTTTGTAGGGCTCATTTCCCACCAAATCACAAACTTTTACAACAAATGATCAAGAACAACAATGATGATATTTCAAAGAGGGTGTTACAAATAGTTGTTAATATGTCTAGGGTTTATGTGATTTATATATATATTGATGTATACAAGTGTTGAAGGTGGAAGCCGACTATTGTTGACAGTTTAGTTTAATTAATATAGTTATTCTTTTGCAAGAAAACAAGAAGAGAAACAAGACAAGGACTCTAATCCGACCGTTGACTATGTTATAAGAACGTGTTGGTGACGTTTAATGTTATGTTTGATGAAAGTCAACTGTGGCAATGGAATAGCGGTCGTGAAGAAATAATAATATTAATTGCCGATTTACCGATTTGCCGATTTGCCATTTTGAGCTTATCAGAGGCATGGTGCCATTTGCCTTTGTTATTTTTTTCTATAATTAAGAAAGTGTTAGAGGATAAATGCGCTTATAAGTTATAGTTGAATTTTTGGTCTTATACTTGAAAATTTTGTCGTGTATCAAGTTTTGCTTGTAATTAAACTTTATTTTTATCAATTGAGGTTAAAAATCATGTTGTGTATGAGATAGCACTTAAGTATCAACTTTTTACTTTTAACTTGTATACCATCAACAAAAATATATTCAGCTAAAAAAAAATTCAAATTATCATTAATTTTTTGTATATTTGTGATGAAAATGACAACATAATACTTGAGTTTGTTACTTAAGCATGAAGTTTAGACAACAAGTATTTATGCATTGGTGTTTTATTTATCTATAATAGCGATCCAAATAGTCATGAGATCTTCAGAATCACAAGATCATGTGAGTGGTGTTCATGATTATTAGTTAAGTCTTCTTACCTACTTAACGTCTTGAAATGTGTTATCTCCGTATAGTGACCTTCATGTCTTAAAAACTTCAAGATGCTAACAGATATTGACAACGTGTATTTGTAAAAGTGGTTTTAGTCGTATAGTTTTTCTTGTTGCCTGAAAACTATATCATACAGTGATAGTAAAGTTGGTGCGGATCATTGGTCAAACATTTTCTTTAAGTTTTAGTTTGGAGTAAACTCCGATAACAACATTAAAATTTGATCACCACACAATTCTAATGGTTTGTGTTGAACTCATTGTTGGTGTTCACATGTTTTCATATTCCGATAAGTTGAGAGTGGCTGGCCGGAAGTTGTTTTAACATTAATATATATCTATTGATGTTAATAATATAATGTACCATTAATTAATGGGAGCCTATAGTGCTTTTATGTAATACAAGTTGTCTCGTTAAACAAAGGTGTCTAGTTGAAATACAAAAGGTTATTTTAATAGTAGTTTATACATTGTCAAAAATAGGCTAGTGTAAATACCGTGAAGTTCTTCGTTTGAGATATTCACCCACTCCCACCTATTTCTTTAGCTGTAACATATAATAAATTAAAGTTTTTGTAGATCTTATTTTTGTTAAAACTGCTCTCTAAATATTAGGGCACAACTTATGAACATTTTTAACTTACCATATGGCTACGATATATGTTTGACTACCAACAATATGTTGAATGTAAAATTTTGTAATTATACTTAGAATGGTAGTTACATTGAGGTGTAATTAATAGTTTAATACAAATCTACCATGTGATGAAAACAAAATTTTATGTTATGTTCGGTAGTTCTCTTATCCTCAATAATGTAATATAGACAATTTCGTATCCCTTGACAATGTATTATGTAATTTTTCAATTCTTTTGTCATTATATTGATTAAATACATGCCTGTTTCACATATAAACTAGCTATTCAATTATATTTATTGTTCATTTATTCATTATCCAGTTCAAAGGAAAAAAAGGTATACATATTTTTGGTTTGGGTGTAAAACGTCATTAATACTGAATCCGCATATCATGTATTTCAAAATAAAAACTTTTACCACGTTTTGAGACAAAATAGTCACTCGTTTCTATATAAGCAATAATTTTGGAAATTTTATATACAATAGACGAAACAAAAAATATAATAAAATCATAACAAATATGAACCACACAGAAGACATGCATATATATCAACACAAAGAAAGTATGATACATGAATATATATGTCACGTATGATAATGCATGTAATTATTCACATAGAAACATGCATTTGCTATGCGAGAGAAAGGTGGTTACAACTAATGATTCGTGTATCACATGACTAGAGGTGTTAATTAGATCCAAATCAAAAGTTGTAAATGGTTTTCTTTAAAATTGGTTTTCTCGTTAATCCTACCACACACATACGGAGAATTAATGATTTTTTACACAACCACAAATATTATCACAGGAACTAATTAAAATATTTCTTCATTTGTGTATTAATCTAAGATTCAAATATCAAATATGAGTATAAAAATACAACATTGTTATATGAATATCTTTGAATTGCTATCCGTAAATTTACATGTATTCATATTTGATATAAACATTTACAAAACTGTAATTTAATTAATTTTTATTCTAATTTAATTACTTTAACTTGTTATGAAAATGAGAATGACGAGAGATGGTATGTCAATATTTATTTAAAGAAAATCAATTAATATTTTACAATTATACACTTTTCATTTAGTTGTTAATAATATGTGGAGTTTTCGATACTGTTTAACAGTTAATATCTTAAAGGATTAGACGGTAAAAACGATGTCAAGATAGCTGATATGTCAACCTCGACCGAATTAATATATTAAAGATAAGACAATAAGATTAGTGTGTTGATTAAGTTATCTAAAGTTAAAATTACCGGTTAAACACGTCAAGTAGTGAATAAACATATACCAATTAGCCTGCATGTCAATTAAGCCATTATTAAATGGCATATCTAATGCACTTATGGTCTATAACAATTTAAAATATTAAAAAGCTAAAGGCTAGATAGACTAGTAATATAAAATCTATGATCGGTTCAAGCATGTTTAGCCCGATACAATTAAAAAGTTGGAGCCATTTTGGGTTATCTTTATACATCATTTGTTATTTATTTGTTTTTTTTAAATGTGTTTAATTAAACTCATGGTTCTTTTTTAATATAACGACAAATCTATTCTACTATTACACTACACTCCAATACATATTATACTTGTCAAGTTTTAAATCTTGAACCTCTTATGTAATGGTGCATCTAGAGGCAAAGTCTCTGCCACTAGAATTAAACTCATAGTTATTAGTAAATAGTATTACATTAATAACTTAAAATACTTTTTTATAATGAATAATGTAAACATATATTTATTAGACTAATAAAAAACACATTTATCTAATTCTATTTCCAAGATCTAGACCACTATTTATCATCAGACTCGATCCCTCAATTTCATCAGGAGACAGGATTATATACACATTCAGATACTATTAGGCTACAATTTTTTTGTCAAGCACTTAGCCTCTTAATGTAGAAGATTGAGTTTTAAATTTGCTTTTTGTTTAGAATGAGTTGTTTAAACTTTGAACATGTTTATGTTACGTGATTACTTTTGGAATTTCTTTTATGTTCAATATTTTTCCTTTCTGCTTTATGTATCTTAAATTTTTTAAATTGTTCATAACGTGTTTTTGAGATTCGTTTGACCTGAAATACCACTACAACAACATTATCAATTTTTTCAGAACCACTTGTTTTTGTGATGAAATGAGTGTAATCCACCTAATAATCGACTAATCGTACTTGCTGGACTGTAAAATAAAAAATAAAAAAAGGGCTTAGGATTGGTCAAAACTTAAAAGCCATAAATATGAACATAAAGTATGGTTGTCAATTTCAGACAAGAGAGAATCTAACGAAAGTCCCATGAACAAAAATAGTATAATTTACACTAAAGAAAACATTAACTTGATTACTGAATTCATTTATAAATTATAGAAAATAAAAGATACACATAATTTAATAATCATTATATTTTTACAATTAGTAACGAAAGAAATTAACTTGATTCTCATTGGGGTATGTTTGTTGGTTCATTATTCTTGACTAAAGAAAACAATTATAAAAGGATTAGTCCAAGTTGGTTGTTAGATTATCAATTAGATTACTATTTAATAATTGTAAATGTCGCATTTTACACTAGTCTAACTTGGGAAAATGCCAATTTTGAAGCATTAAGAAAAAGCTAATTATCATTCATCGTCAACAAATGCAATTCGACTTGGTTAAATCGGTTCATTCTTTATGCATTAAACGAGAGTCAATTCAAGCAATCTAATTTAAAAAAAAAAAAAAAAACTTCTAAAATAGACGATATTTTCTATATAGGTTGTCATCCGAAATGTTTACCCAGTAAAGATTTGTATCCGAATCTCTTAAAACATCTTTCAGATGTCTTTGATATGCTAAGATCATAACCAAACTATTCAAACTAAAAATAAATTGGATTTGTTTTAAAATTGTATTTTTCATCATCTTTTTTAACTAGAAAACTCATGTGACTCATAATACCCATGGGATTAGATGAAATAGTGGGGGATGCAGCATTTTTTTTCGTATTTTTTCGTATGACGTCAGTAGTTCTTGGTGCTTGAATAGTTAACATCTCAACATTATAATTTTTGAGTTGGGTCACCTTTCGAGCTACATAATTAAAGTTTGTTGAATCTCTTTTTAACATTTGTTTCCTAATCGATCATCAAAATTCAAAATTCAACAAGAACAGTTATAATTAATAAAAATATCTAATTTAAGTTTCATGTTTCACCAAACTTTCAATAAACAAACAATGTATAACATGAAGGTCATGGGTTCAATACCCACTAACAACTAATATGAAGGAGGTTAATTGTTTAAAAAAAACTAATCATTAAAGTTTAAATTTTCAACTTCAAATGAAAATCAAATATAAAATCAACAACGCTAATCAACTATAAATACAAATATCACATAACATGTATGACTTCAACATCATACTTCACATAAGAACATCAAATTTGAAGTTTTACCCTCAGAGAATAAGAAACAACAAAAAAGAACTATACTGACTGATGTTGGATGGATTTGATAACTAGAATAGCTTGAATTCTTGGTATCTTCCTTTAATCCCTCGTTTATTTGGTTGCTTCCTTCAACCGCTCATTCGTTGCTTGAACCGTATGTTCTACTTCTTTCTTGGTTCGGCGATCGTAAGTATGTACCCACCAGATTCAAATTTGGTTTTTTTTTTTTTTGGATTTTGGTTTTGTTTTTTAGGTTAACAACGGGGAATTAGGGAAATAATGAAAAGGGTTTTTCTTTAATTGGTAGTAAGCTTGTGTTTGTTTCAATTGGTAATAGTTGGGGTTTTTTTATTAGTAATAACCAGTCTTTTTTTAATTGGTAATAGCCTTGGGGTTATATACTAAACAATAATGTTAAAGCTATATGATTTTTTTAAAAAGTTTTAGATAATCTTTTATTTAGTAAAAACTTATATAATTTATTTTATAAAACCAACGGGAATGGGAACATAATTGTTCTTCACATAAGCCTATAGCTAGTGTCAATCGTTAATAAATAATGGGGTCCCTTAATAAATAATGATGTTGGTTGACCTTGATGGTCTCTTACTACCTCCACCAATGGATTTAACTCAACTGGCGCTAAGCAAGAGATTACGACACGAAATCGTTTGAAATAAAATTCAAACCTAAGACCTTTGATAAAGAGAGAAATCACGTGTTTATCACCACACCAGCCTTAAATGGTTAATTTTTATCGTTCCCTAAGTGTGTTGAGGAAGTGTCTAAGATATTGACAAAAACATACTAAGATAAAGTTGTTCAAGTTTGACTTGGTTAATTGTAACTTTTCACATTAAGATTTGGTAAAACGACTTAAATCAAGATAATAACATGTTTGAATGTAAAAGTTGCATAACTCAGGATACTTCAACATTAATGTCCCATAGTAGGAAGCAATTCTTTGAATGACAATGAAAGACCGTCAAAAAACACGTATCGGGTAAAAATAAACAAACACAAACAAGAATTTAACAACCTACAGATTCAATGTCGAATCTGTGATCAATTCCTAAACTTAATATTCACCAAAGTGGTGAGATTACGAATTATAATACAAGAACAATACATAATTCTCTCTAAACAGACTCTGGTTTAAACCAATTGAGCTATATTAACATAATAATAAAACCCAAAAAATGATAAAAAGAAAAAAAATATATAAGATGAGAGAGAGAGAGAGAGAAAACTGATGGATGAAAAAACGATCAGTCTAAACTTTTGAGCTCCAACAAGCTTTCATTAGTCCAAAGTAGAAATATTACAAATTTGCCCTTCTACAAACAGCAACTATCCAGCCACATCATGAAGTATGCATTATATACAGAACCAGTCCCTTAAGTCTTAAGTAAGAGCAACCTTATCCTACAATTTTAATAAACCAATTTAGAAAATGTAAGATACGAAGTTTTCTATTGAATTGAAGACGGGCGTATATTTTCAGTAAAGACCCCTAAAATATAAAAAAAAATTAATTTTGCGATAAGTTGATGTCCTTTTGGCTGGAAACCATAGCTGTCGTTAGTATTCTAATGGTAACACCAATATATAATGGCAACTACTAACCCCATTGAGTCTAGTTTAATATTCTAACATTCCCCCTACAACTAGAAAGGGGTTATGTTTAATTAACTTTACGTGTGAGTCCATTTTAAAATTCTCTATTGTGAATTAAATCTTAATCATACATATCGATATGTCACAAAGTATATTACTTATGTGTGTTCTATCTTTTGTAGGTTGTGATTAACTTGAAACATAATAGAAAAAAATTGATAAAATAGTAAGCAAGTTTTAAAAGTATTCAAATTAAGCCACTTATATTTTTATTTGTTGCAATAAGGTCATTAATATTTTTATTTGTTCCAATCAGGTCATTAAATATTTAGAAGTGTTCCAATTAGTTCACTCATAATTTTTTCAATTTTTTTAAATAATTCGGTTTTTTTATAAATATTTTATTTTTTTAAAATAGTTTTCAATATATTAATATAACTTAACTAAAACAATCCTGAACCTTAGTAATCTGCTTGGAACAAAAAAATTTATAAGTAACTTATTAGGATAAAAATATTATAAGTGACCTAATTTAAACAATCTTAAAACTTGATTATTATTTCACACGTGAAAATTTGAGTTATTCTCGTTGGAGCCCGGAGGACATCAAGAGGTTGTGGGTCAAAATAGAGTTGGGCAAAAAAATCGGGTTCGGACCCGACCCGGAACCGGGTACGGGTACGACCCGGTATAGTTGAACCCGGTTTGGACCCGAAAAAAACCCGTAGGGTTGGAACCGGGTATTAGTTTCTAGATTTTCTTAGAACCCGACCCAAACCTGACCCGAGCCGGAACCGGTTGAACCCGGTTTTGACCTTTTTTTTTTAAATACTCTTGTTTACTCTCGTTTTACACGTTCACTCTCTCGTTTTACACTTTTACTCTCTTCATCTTGATATGGCTAACTCACAATCTTCCGTTGGTCAAGGTTCGTCCAACGCTCCAACCGTCGTTCGTGTTCTTACACACAATCGTAACATGGATGTTTGGTGCAATTGGGATATGGTTGAGTTGAGTGACGGGTCTGTAAAGGCTCGTTGCAAGTTTTGTGGAGCTTTGCTTGCTAAAGATTCTAACACGACTTTAAACAAACACATTAGCAAGAAGTTTTGTAAGTCGTTGAAAAGTAATCCGGATTCAAGAAAAGAAAAAAAAGGAAAAAACCCGGTTGGACCCGGGTTTCATACCCGACCCGACCCTACCCGGGTATACCGGGTAGGGTTTTTATGCTGCTGAACCCGATCCGGGTTAATACCCGGGTTCACCAATACCCGGGTACAAAAAAACCCGGTTGGGCCAAACCCGGGTTGTACCCGGTTTTCGGGTCCGGCCCAAACCCGAAATGCCCATCTCTAGGTCAAAATAAATCAAATTGTGGGCTTGGAAAATTAAAGTAAAATGATACATAATGGGATTTTTGGTGGGCTTTTAACGGGCCGAAAAAAACTTACTTTAACCAATTACGGAATGCTTTTAGCCTTTTACATTTTACCTGGCATTCGCAACCTATTTTTCGTCATTATTTATATAATTATATTAAAAATTATTTTTTTTAATTAAATACTACTTTTTATATATTTATCATTATTTTTTTTTCTTTTACGCTCACAACCACTTAAGATATATTAAAAACATTATAAGGTTTTGAACAATATTTTTATAAAATATAGATTGAACAGTAAATTTTTCATATCCTTCACTCACAATCATTTATAACCATACCATATAATATAAAAAATACACTCACATAAATTTAAAGGACGAGTTGTGAATGCTCTTACAGAAAAGGAAAGTAGGAAACACATGCCGGCGAAAAAACCACAAATAGACCCAATAGATTGAAAAAAATATATTATTAAATAGTAAACAATATTTATATGTGTTTTATTTGCCTATTTAATTTTAAAAAGTTTAAATATTTATAAAAATATTACATTGAAACAATAAATAAAAGTTGGGGTTTTAAAGGAACGATAAAATAATACTTTCAGTGATTTTAGTGAAAGAATTATAAAACTTCATTATTATATAAAATTATTAAAATTATTCCTTAAGAAAATATAGAAATTGGGATTTGGGTTGATGGTTGGCAAGCTAAACATTAAACACCACCTTTATGTGTATTCACGTGAAAGATATCCATAACCGAACATGTTTTTCTAGAGGAGTGAAATAGTTTGGCAAGACAAAATAGGTTGACTGTTTTTAACAAAGCTATAAACAGGTTAAAAATGCCATGAACATGTTGACGAGCCGTAATAAACTGCATGCACACAAATTATATATATTACTAATTACTAATATTTTTATGCATCAAATGTTATACCTTATGTATAATGGGTTGTACCCTTAGTTTTTTTATTTTTAAAATTTTACTTTTAGCCCTAATACTTTTATATCATTTACAATTTAACCTCTAAATTTTTCACTTTCAACTTTGTCCCCTATACTTTTCATATTTTATAATTTTCCGTTTTACGAGTTAACACACCGCAACGTGCGTTTGTGGTTCAATGTTTACGCTTATTTTTCCCCCTATAAACGGTCCCGGCACAACGCGCGGGTCTTAGATTAACTTATTTTTTAATGTTTTACATTTAATGTGGGTGATTCAACGTTTTTACGTCTACTTTCCGTTCGGTTTTATATTTTTTCGTTTTATTTCTTTTTTTAATACGAGTTTTTTCGGTGTTGGTAATCACTAACGGTGATATGACATTAATGTTACTTAGCATGGTTTTACGCCCCCCACCGCAACGCATGGGCTTAATACTAGTTATATATATTCTTCATGTTGTTAAATTATAAGATGATATGATACGTGGACCCAACTTATTTTATACAGACTTCACATGATCCCCTTTATTAAACAAATAAAATAGGTTAATCCAAAATACAAACATGTATTTAAATCGGATACACTAAAACAAAAATCACGAGTCGTATAAGAAATTGTCAACGTTGCACCCATGACTATCACATTCTATGTGACCAACCATAAACCAGTGTACAATGTGCTACGAATTATACTATTGCATTCACGCATCAAATCAAGCCTTAGGCGTGCAAAAATTATGTCCCCACATGAAATGTACCTACAAAGACTCAAAGACCATGAGACTATCCTCCAATGTCATTTCACTAGAGTCTTTATGTGCATAACTAACCATACCCCACCACAATGCATATTAATCAATGTAGTCCCATCCAATAAATTCGACTTGAACCCGACCCAGCTTAACCATAAAAGACATTGTTCGCTGTGTGGAAATGTAGACCTGCCGAACAATTTTAGTTTGGTTAATGGTGACGTAAACTTTGTTTTTGGCCTAACTAGTTAGGAAACGTATAGATTGTAAATTTAGTTTGGCTTAAGCCGTTGTTTGGAGAGCTGATTGTTATATCAAACATGTGAAAGCTTGTATATTTTCCCTGAATATTGGCATTGATTTCATTCATCTTAAATAATACAATTGAGGTGAGTTATCTACGGAAAGCCAATCATTCTAAATAACTAGATAATTACAAAAGATTTACATAATATATGCCAATAATATCAAATGGATATTATCGGTTAACAACATGTTTAGTTATCATAATAATCGTTTTAACTGTAAATGTAAATGATAAATATATTTAATGTATATATCCCTGGTTCTCACTTTCCCTAAACAATACGTCTATATATATATATATATATATATATTGAATAATTATTTAGCGTTTATGTAGTATATATATACACTACATAGACGCTAAATAATTATTCAATTTTTTCGTTAATAATTTTAAGCCACATGTGTTAATTGCCCTAAGTAGACTGTTTTCTTCACAACCCATTCTTTATATCTTTTTCAATTTGATTTACATTTTTTTTGAACGACAAATGTGCAATCTTGCTTCGGAGGATAGGTGTTATCTAAATCGGGGTCACCTATCCGTTTTCCAGCCCGGACCGTACCCCCAACCACCTCAGGAGGAAACCCATTACTAAGAAAACCCTCTAGTTCAACTATAAGCATTTTTGTTCATAGTAAGACTTGAACTCACAACTTCTACTTTATATATATGTCATGAATACCTCTTTAATTCGATTCACATAAATTTCTAAATCGATCACTGAACTTACATACACGCTCTCGCTCTCTTGCTCATTTCTTTCATTATTTCTTATTTTTCACCAATAATTTAATTGCTTTTGGTTCTTTTCTCGTCAATAAAACAATCATTTTACATATTATATCCAAATAATTACATAAAGCTTAATGGGTTGAAAGAAAAGATAAAACAAGTATTATTATTATTATTATTATTATTATTATTATTATATTATTATTATTATTATTATTATATTATTATTATTATTATTATTATTATTATTATTATTACTATTAATATTATTACTATTATTATTATTATTATTATTATTATTAATATTATTATTATTATTATTTTTATTATTATTATTTATTATTATTATTTTTATTATTATTATTTTTATTATTATTATTTTTATTATTATTATTTTTATTATTATTATTTATTATTATTATTTTTATTATTATTATTTTATTATTATTATTTTTATATTATTTTTATTATTATTATTTTTATTATTATTATTATTATTATTATTATTATATCATTATTATTATTATCATTATTATTATTATCATTATTATTATTATTATTATTATTATTATTATTATTTTTATTTTTATTTTTATTATTATTATTATTATTATTATTACTATTACTATTATTATTATTATTATTATTATTATTATTATTAATTTATTATTATTATTATTATTATTATATTATTATTATTATTATTATTATTATTATTATTATTATTATTATTATTATTATTATTATTATAAAAGGCAGGACCTTTGTATGGAAAAAGAGGAAAAAACCATAAAACTCAGACAAGAGAAGAAGATTAAGAGAAACGATGGAACGTTGGTGATTTTACACAGTCGTTATCCAGGATGCTAACATGTGGTCAGTACAGGTCTCACCCTAAACGCCCCGCGCCTTCTTGGCTTTTTGGCTACGGGTTCCCTGGCGGTCGACCGCCCACATTAACATCTTAGATGGGCTGTAACCCTATCCCACAATTACTCTTAAATTTTTTCCTTCATCTGGGTTTTAAGATCTGTTTTTTGTTATGATAATCTGTTGAGCATTGTGATGTTTCAACACTTATGTGTTTAGCCTCTTATTGAGGCGATCATACACAAATATAAATATTTAAAAGTAAGAAAAGAAAATTACCAGAAATAAAAGCTTGGAACTTGAAAGCTTCAAATATTATTACAGAAGATTTATTACAAGAGAGAGAGAAAGAGAGCTGGTTCTGAAAACCGGTGCCTCTTCCTAAACACTAAGTCCTCTTTATATAGAGGCTCTAGCACCGAATATTACAGCGAATATTCGCTTATAATTGCGTATGACGCGTCTTGTATCATTAGTCAAAAAGTAAACAGTAAAAACTACAATAATGTAGCATACAAACAAAATGGTTTGTCGGCCAATTATAAAGATGAATTATTGGTCCTTCTTTTTCTTCCTTGTGGGGCCTATTGTTTTAATTGAGCTTTTGACTTTCTAGCCGATTTTGCTGGTGTGAATTCTCTATCCAATTCTGCCATCATTTGCTCATAGGCTTCATCATCCAAGGGTTCATCTTCTTGGCTGTCTTGTAAAATTTGAGTATCTTCTCCTATCTGTGAAGAGTCTGATTCAGACATTCTTGAGCTTGAAGAAGCTTCTTCTTTTCTGAAATTC
This sequence comes from Flaveria sonorensis, assembly GCA_025506505.1. Taxonomy (NCBI): domain Eukaryota; kingdom Viridiplantae; phylum Streptophyta; class Magnoliopsida; order Asterales; family Asteraceae; genus Flaveria; species Flaveria sonorensis. Next base: position 49,128,167 of record CM046430.1, on the reverse strand, counting down.
TTGGCTATGTCCTTTTTTATTTCTGCAATATATTGTTGCATTATTTCTTCCTCACTGATATTGTCAGTGCCTTTCGTCATTTTTAGTTTCCGAACAATATGTTGAAAAGGGCTAGAAGCTTCTCTTTGTTGTTTAATTTGTTGTTGTTGGTTATAAAGCTCTATTGTCTGCTGGATTTGATCCACGGTATCCTGGCATTTAATTTTGCCATCCTCTTTCTTCATCATTTGTTTCCAAAATTTTGTCTTATAAGTTCTTCTGATACATAAGATATTTTCACTGGTATAACCAGTTTCTGGAGTCCATTTCCATATCCATGGGATACTAAACTGGACAAAATAGTGTAACGAGGTCATTCCCTCAATAACATTATTTTCATGTTGAGCTTCTATTAAAGCAGGTGATAAATCTACCCATTGAGAATATAAAGTTTTAAATAATTGGGATTCTCCTATGAAAATTTCAATAGATGGACCGTATGACTGCCACCATTTATGAAACCAAACCGGAATGTCCGATTCATATACCTTAGAACAAATTTTTATAAACCACGAATGTTTGTGATTCTGATTATCAATCAGAAATACTTTATTAAAAGCATTAATATAATCCCAATAGTTATATCTAATGGGAGTTCTAGTTTCAGGGTGTAAAATTTCCCTGTCTTTTAAAGGAGATATTCCCCAGTTTTCAACAGATATGATCTGTTTAACCACTATTTTACTGAAGCTTATAATTTTATTACTACCCATATAATGAGTAATTTCGCAGGATTCTGCTTTGAGGAGTTCTTTATAATATATTCTGGACTTATATGTCTCAGAGGGATAGAATCCCGAATCAAAATATCTTTTGATTATGAACCAAGGCTGATCATTTTATTTTTTATCTTTTTGATCTAAAAGGAGTATAACATCCTTTTTTGGATTATTAATCCATCCTTCATCTTCACTTTCATTTATTGTGACATGTGCATATGATGCTGTTTCTTCAGGGGTATGTCCCTATGATGCTTTATAAGCTAAAAACTCTTTATAAGTTTTTTCATCAAATTGAGGTTTTGAGGAGGATGGTGCATATGATGAACCATCCATAGCTATAAGCTTTTTATTACCCATTTGATGGATAATTCTTTCTGTTCCTCTTCCTCTATAAGAGGAAGTTCTTCCTCGTCCTCTGCCTCTGTCTCGAGGGATCATGGCTGAAATATTTAACCACAAGAAATTATTATTTCTCGGTGTTTTAAATCCTTTAGTTGATTTTCCAAGGATTTTATTCCGTATTTAATTTGCTCAATAGCATGGGTTTTTGCCTTATCTGACAAAAACGGAATTTCTTTTATTTCTTGAATATTATTGTGCAATCCTATTAATTGGATCTGAATATTAATTGTTTTTCCATAATTTCGAATATTGCTATGCGCATAATTCCTCTTGAATGACTCATTGATTTAAATATTCCCTGGTAAGAAAATCAGGTAAACTGTTATCAGTTCCCTTTTTATAAATAATTTCAAAATCAAATGGCGCAAGATGTGATTACCATCTGGCAAACATCTGCTTAGAGACATTATGTTTAAAATCTTTATTAAACATATATTTGGCTGCATTACAGTCAGTTTTAATTATAAATTTTTTATTAAATAAATCATCTTGAAATTTTAAAACACATTTTACTATTGCAAGAATTTCTTTCGCAACAGTTGCATAATTCTTCTGGCTTTCATTCCATTTTCCAGAATAAAATCTAACAAGATATTCTTGTTTATTAATTGGAGATATTTGTTTTAATATACCCCCATAGCCTATATCTGAGGCATCAGTTTCAACAATTTTTTCCCATTCTGGATTTGTTATTGTTAAGCAAGGAAGGTTTTGAACCTTTTGCTTAATCTTTTGTACTGCTTTAGTATGATCGATAGACCATGGCTTAGGATTCTTCTTTAGCCTATCGAATAATAAAGCCGTATCTTCTGCTAAATTTTTATAATAAGGAAGAATGTAATTTAGACTTTCAAGAAATCTTTGTAATTGAGTTTTATCTAAAATTTCATCTGGGAATTTAGATGCAAATTCAATACTTCTATTTATTGGAATTATATTTCCCTGATCAATGTTATGTTCTAAAAATCTGACTTTAGTCTAGAAAAGAGACATTTTTGGTCTAGATATAACTAAACCATTTTTTAAAATTATGTTTTTAAGTATTTCTAAATGTTTAAAATGTGTTTCAATATCCTTTGAAAATACAAGGACATCATCAATATACACAATAATAAATTCACTATAAGGAATGAAAATGTCATTCATGATATTTTGGAATTCTGAAGGAGCATTTTTTAATCCAAATGGCATAACATTCCATTCGTAATGCCCCACAGGCACTGTAAAGGCAGTTTTATATCTGTCTTTTTCTTCAATTTGTATTTGTCAGTATCCTGACTTTAAATCAAATTTAGAAAATATGTTTGATTCGTATAATTTGTCTAATAAATCCTTTTTGTTAGGTATAGGATACCTAATCCATTTTAAAACCTTATTTAGTGGTTTATAATTAATAACCAGTCTTGGTATGCCTCTTTCCTGTTCAGAATGTTTATTAACATAAAAGGCAGTACATGACCATGGAGACTTTGAATTTCTAATTAAATTCTTGTTTAAAAGAGATTTTATCTCTTGTTTACATAATTCCATATATTCAGAATTCATTTGACAAGGTCGAGCCTTGGTCGGAATCTGTCTTCATTAAAATCTTCTTCATATGGAAGTGAAACAATATGTTTCTTTCTATCACAGAAAGCATTGGGATGATCATTATATATTTATAAACTAAACTGGTGTTATATTAATCTAATCTTTTCTTGTAATTTCGAATTATTTAATCTTTCTTGAATACTTAAAGAAAATATTTCCTTTTTCAAAAATTCAATTTGATTTATCTTTGCTTTTAGCAATTCTTCTTTTAAATTGTTTAATGTTCTTGTAATTGGATTAGAAATGAATTTAAAAACAATTTTTTTTCTTCATACGTACCAGTTATTCCAGTACGGTCTACATTTTTTAAAGGAAATATTTTGTCAAAGAAAGGGCTTCCAAGTATAACTTGGTTGCCTAGATTTTTTACTAATACAAAGCTTGTATTAATACAAGTATTATTTTGACAAATAAAAGCTTGAGAGATTTTATAATTTACCTCTAATTTTCCTTTCCCAGCATGACTGAGAGTATGAGTAGTTTTATGATAATACTTTGTAGGAATTAATCCTTCCTGTATATAATTTAAATCTGCACCACTATCAAAGAGTGCAACTACTTCTATTAAGAAATCATTACCTATTAATAATTTAATTTTTCCATGCCATTTTTTGAGAAGTAATAATTTCTCTTATATTTTTCAGATAAAATTCTGATTCTTCTATTGGTTGTATATTTAATTTATCTTTTTCTAGACATACTATTCTGTTGTCTAAATTTTTATTATTCTCTTGTAAAATCTTTATTTCTGATTTTAAATTATCAATTTCTTTCTTTAATTGTTGTATATCAACAGGTTTTTTATCCTTATTTCTCTGGTTTAATTGAATTTTAATTCTGCCAGAGAAAATGGTTTTGATTCTTTAGGATTTGAACAAGAAGTACCTTCTTCTTGTCTTCCCATAAATGAAGAGATTATCTTCTCTTTAATCTGTGGATCATCTACCACTTTTAACAATTCAATTAGTTTCACTTGTTAATACGTTATTTCCATATTTTGGAACTGTGAAATTATTTTATAAATATTTTTCTCTTCTTCTTCTGAAGTATTATTACAATAGTTGTTTGTACAACAGTTTTCTTCTTCAGAGGAAGAGTATAGATCTTTATTTTCTAAAATATTTAAATCTTTATTAGATGATTGATCAGATTCAGTATCTGATTCTAAAAGTATCTTTGAGATTTGATCTTTTAAATCTTTATCTTCTAGCTTATTAAGCTTCTTTCTAACCCAGCAAGTTTTTGCTGTGTGACCTATTTTTTCACATTTCTTACAGATTAATTTTGACCTATATGTCTTATACGAAGGTTTATTTTCCTCGTATTTTTGAATCCTTTTATTTTTTCTATCTTCCCTTTTCTTTTTCTTTTTTGATGTTGGTAGGGATTTGATTTTTTAATTTTCTTTGAATTATTTGAGGTTCCTTCCATACCAAATTGACTACAGAATTCACCTAATTGTTTCTTCTCATTTAGAGAATGTTTCTTAATTTGCTGGTTTAACTTAATTTCATTGCATAAATTTAAACCTTCTTGAATACAAGTTTCTATTAACTTGCCGTAAGTATAATCATCATAGTTTATACTTATTCCACCTTTTCTTAGGTTATTCCTAACTCTTTCTGCAAATAAATACGGGAGGCCATCTATGAATTTTGACTTCCAATGTGAGCTATTTGACTCAGGGAGTTCCATTACTCTACTTAGGAAAGTATCTTTATACCACCTAAAAGATGTTAGGGTTCTACACTTAAGATTTTGTAGAAGAGTCCTAATATTCTCTGAATTATCAGACCATCTGCCTGTAAAGTGTTCTATAATATTAACTATCAATGTATAAACTGAGTTGTTTTTAACAACACCATTGTCCTTTTTGTACTATTGAGGATTTCTTGTCTATCTGAATCTGATAGATAATTATCCCACCAACCTTTAAGTTGGCCTGTAAAACCTGATATAATCATTTGAGCTATTGTCTTAATTGTATTCTTATTATTTTGACAAATAGTGCTATACATAAGCATCCTATGGACAGTATTATAAATCTGTCCTTCTGTTTGACCATCTATGTTCCATTCATAGATCATTTTTCCACTATACGAATTACTAATTACGTATTCCTGTTCTTCTATTAGAACATCCTGTGGAGTAGGCCTAGGATAGTAATACATCCTTGAGTTGGCTTATCAGCAAACTTAGATAGCTTCATGATTTCATCATTGATCTTTTGCTTATAATCTTCTTCTTTTAGGCTATCTTCAAATCTGATAATGTATTTATTTTTAGATTTTTCAAATATTAATTGAATCATTTAACGTTTGCATTAGATTTTCTTCAGATTTTGTTCTGAAATCTGTTACCTTAGGAGGTAATTGAATGCTAGGAGTAGCAATAGACTCTTTATTTTTTATCTGATCATTTATTATGATACTTTGTTTTTCTTTTAAATGGCATAATATTTTATCCATTTTTTTAGAAATATCCTGGAGTTGTTCTCCAATTATTATTAAATAAAGATTTGCATAATTTTGTTGTTTTATTAAACCATTTATATGAGAAATAGTCGTCTGCAAGGTTTCACCTTCCAGAAGTTTTTGAAAAGCCTGATAGTATCTTTCCTCTCCTTGTTTTTCAATTTTAAAACCATTAGTAGGAGGGAAAACATTCGGTACTATATTTCCATTAATATTAAAAAAATTTCTATAACAGAAATAATACTATTAGTATATTTTTCAATAAACCATGGAACAAAAGGTATAATCTCTTGTTTATCATTTAATTCATCATAAAATTATTTTCTAAAAATTTTTTATCTGTTTTTTCAAAATTTTTAAAAAACCATGTTCTAAATAATTCCCATTTGGGTTGGAGAAATTCATTAGAAATTTCTTCTCTTACCGGTGATCCCGGAGTAAAATCTAGTTTTTCTTTTGTATTCATATTTAAACAAAATTTATTTCTGATTCGGTTAGTTCCGGATCTATTCTAATTCCTCGAACTATATTATCCGAGTTTATTCTTACTTCATCTATTTTTCTTTCAGGTAATTCTTCCTGATTCTAGATGTTGATGCCCTAGAAGGACTTCTAACTGTGTAATTTACAGGAGAAATATAATAGTGTGATGACACAGATTTTGACAGAGAGGGTTCATATTTTATTTTATTATTTTCAAATTGTATTTGAACTGACCCTTCATTAGTTTGTGAAATATTTATTGGATTATTATCTACATATTGTTGAGATGGGCTAGCTTTATCTAGTAGCCAATTTTCTGGAAAATTAATTTCTTTCCATTTTATTTTCCTTCTAGTAGTAATATTAGCTTTACTAAAATTGGTTTCTATTAGAATTGTTTCATTTAACGGTTTATCTACCATTTTACAATGAGGATTAAGCGTAAATAAAGGTTTATAATAAATCCTATAACAGATACATATTACCTCTGATCCTGGTACATAATTGTAACCATGTGTCTTAACATTCAAAGTTAAAGCATCTAAAATATTAACATCAGACAATGATAATTGCAAATTAGGATAAACATTAAAATAGACTGGACCATGAGCCAGACTTGATTGAACAATACCCATAAGGGATTGTTTCCAATTTAAGTTTCTAGCATCTCTGAGAGCTGCTACAAAACTTTCTGGTAAGCCTTCTAAAGTTAGAGGCTTAAATGCAATTTGCACTAGTCCTATGTGAATAAACTTATATTCTTTTTTATATTTTTGTAAATCTCTTTTTGATAATAATTTTATTATCATTTCATCCGTATTTAAGGAGAATGTTTCCTCAGTTGTTTTAACAACTTGTTTTAATCCCAATTTTTCAAAGGTTCCTAATTTATAAATTAGTTGGTAATCAATTTTTGGAATAGTCTATCTATTTAATAAATCTAATTATTATTATTATTATTATTATTATTATATTATTATTATTATTATTATTTCTATTATTATTATTAGTATTATTATTAATATTATTATTATTATTATTATTATTATTATTATTCATTATTATTACTATTATTATTATTATTATTATTATTATTATTATTATTCTTATTATTATTATTATTATTATATTATTATTATTATATTATTCTTATTATTATTATTATTATTATTATTATATTATTATTATTATTATTATTATTATTACTATTACTATTATTATTATTATTATTATTATTATTATTATTATTATTATTGTTATTATTATTATTATTATTATTATTATTATTATTATTATTATTATTATTATTATTATTATTATTATTATTTGTATGAATATTACTATTATTTGTATGAATGGACAACTACATCAATGGGTGAGCACTACTAGACGCAAATTCCAAATTAAATATGTAACTAATTTGAACACGTTTTTTTACAATAATAAGACTAATTTTTATGTTGTTCCGACTTCCGACCATTACTCTATATTCTCAATGGTTGAAAGTGGAAAGTGGAAAGCGGAAAGTGGATTCATTGACTATTTTAGCTAAACTTTAATTCCTGTCGGTGGAGCAATTATACCTATGATAATATCATATTTTTATTTGTATACTTTTGAATAATTATAAATGTTAAATTGTAAAAGTTTATTGTGAGAGATTGATTATTTGATTACATAAGTTTATCATATTTTACTTATCTACGTTATATTAATTGTAGTCATAAGTTTCAATGCACACCATTTTACCTATTTTATTGTTCTAATTTATTTCTCCAGTTCTCCTGTCACAAGCTAATCATCTTTTTATGTTAGTTAATTTAACTGAAGGTTTATTAAAATAATGTATTTATGTGAATTTTGAAAAGCATTTGTATTGAATTGATTTATTCATTTTGTGCTAATATTTGAAACAAAATAAGATTATCTGTTACTAAAGAAACAAAACTAGTCTTGACACACTACCCGATTGCTCAATTTACTGAACATTCATTTTAAATCATCCCAGAGGATTTATATCTAATTATCTATTTCTATTAATATGTTTGGTCGGTGGTTTTTTTTGTTTGTTTTTATAGGGTTTGTTTCTGGGTGTGGGTTCGAGGTTTGGGGGTGGGGTTTTTTGTAGGTGATGTGTGTTCCGATTATGTTGGTTTATAGGGGTCGTTGGTGTTGTCTTTCTCCGGGTTTCCGCTTTTTTTCTTCCGTTATTGATACCGTATCGATTCTCGTTATTAAGGTTTGGGTTTTCCTTTAGTTTGCTCTTTTCGGGGCTTTGATTTTTGTTGGATTTCTATTTTGGACTGTGACGCCTTCTTGCGGCTTTGATTTGTGTCTGTTTTGTGCATGGGTGTTGGGCTTTGATTTAGTTTTTGGGTTCTACATGTTCTGGTGTGTTATGGATTTGGGTTTTTGGTGTGTTTTACTTTGTGTATTTTGCTGATTTTATGGTTTCGAACCTTCATTTTGATTTTGATTTTGATTTTGGTTTAGGGTTACGTTAAAACTCGCATAGCCGCGGCAACGCACGGCGCCAAAACGTAGTTCTATATGAAACACAGAAATTAACATTCTCATTTGGTGGAGAAGCTTGAAATTTTTTATACGGGGGCCGAAACTCTCGAGACCCAAATCAGAGGAGGTCAGACTCAATGCATATAAAATTATTGGACGAAAATACACATAAATTTGTATTTCTGTGCAAAAAACAGGCTCTCCCAGGCCCAAGTAAACTTCGCCCATGTTCTTATTTATTGTTGTATAACTGTAATCTCAAGCGCAATACATGAAACATGTTATGAATACCACTTACTAGTCTGGGATAAACACTAAGGAAGTACCACTTTTAATTGCTTTTTCTTTCCACAACTAAACATTTTATTTTCCTTCTTCAAACTTAGAGGTTAACAACCTAAATAGATTCTTATTCATATAGGAATTAATACCACACCTCATAAGGATGCAATGCTATTATCATCTAACATAACTTTGTATTTTCTAACATGATTCCACGAGTTAAAACATTGTTCAACTAGTCATGATATGCTCGTACCTAGTCTTCTAACGACTAGTACGTGAATTATTATAGTCTTTCTCATATAGTTGCCTATTGATGTAATAACACATCCTATCACAACTACATCACATATATGATTCCTTTAATTGTCGCATTCATATTCTTCTATTAATTGTCGCATTCGTATTCTTCCAACTTTTTCGTATATATGTGAACTCTTGAGTTCCCTCTCGTTCCACCATAATAACATGTTCTCAAGATAGCTATCCACAATATATCACCATAGTTGAAGAGCATTAGGATCATAGCAAAGGAGGCTAGTAGAAGAGGCTTCAAACCATCATGACATGATGATGAATCTCTCATATGAAAGCTTATATATCGAGATATATGCAAATTTTGATTATTTATGTATTTATTAATTAGTTTAATTAATTTAAGTGTAATAAATAATTCTAGATACTTAAAAAAAATTGAATATTGATAAATAACTTAATAATAAACTCTTTTGCTTCAACAAGTTGTTAATTGTATTTGTAAGTATAATAAGTATTATATTGTACACGTTTAAATGAATCAAAAAGTAATAAAATTCATATATTATCATTTATCCTAGAGATCATAAACATTTGGGTATAATTTATCTAAGCAATTTGATTCCATTCTTCTAAATTCAAGTCACTACAAAGTACAAACCAATACAAGTGGGTCGAATCAATATTTTATTAATCCAGACGTCATACTTTCCATTGTTTAAACCACGAACCCATAATATTCTTAACTATATCATATATTCAAAACTAGACATGAACTCTTAACATTTAGAGAGACATCACAAAACTTTCATACCAGACAATTTATTTTATTGATAATTTAATTGTTGGATGATATATTGTTTTCATAACTGGAGCAGATAGCAAACCAGTCATCTTACCAGTTCACTAGTCAAAACGGTCTACTGTTAAACTCGATTTAAGAATCGAATAGCATAATATATAATCAAACTATTAAAAATTATCAATCTATATCCAATTTAAAATAATATATGAAAACATTATATGTTCTAATGTAGATTTAACACTTTTAATACAATCTAAACATGTAAATAATTTAAATATGAGTCACTGAATACTAATATACTAAAAAGTAAGACTTTGAAAGAAAAATAGTAAAAGAAATGTAATACTGTTTCGGTTCAATTGATTCACTGGTCCGACATGTTCGAACTAAAAGGTTTAAATAGACATAACCGGACCTATTATACAACCAGTCACCAGTCCAACCGGCCAACCAGTCTGGTTTTCATTTTGACCTTCTTTGGTCTGGTCAACAGGTTTTCCATACAACCGAATATTCACCATCACCCCACGTTATAAATATGTAACAAAAATAATTTTCCTATTTCTTCACAATAAACAAATGAATAAATAGGCCTCGAATGCTCTACTCATTCCACCGTTAACGATGCTTTTTTCTTTCCTCAACGATAACCTGCTCCTCTGCTTTTACCCCAATCTTCAAACCCATTTCCCCTTCTTCAATCTTCCACCATGCCCCATGCTCTGATCTCCACTTTCCGGCCACCGGCGCACCAAAATCTCCTGCGAAAACCCACCTCAAAACACCCAAAATCTTTGATCCAATCGACCGGAGCATCGAGATCTTTGAAAATCATGGCGAAGAAGAAGGCGATTGAGGGAGTGAGTGATCAGATGAATGCGATTGCTTCCCAGAATCTTGATCACGCGCCTGCTCGCCGGAGAGTTCGATTGGCGTTTGCTCAAGTTCAGGAGCAACTTGATCATGTGTTGTTTAAGGTTCTGGTTTAACTGATTTCATGACCCTTTTAGTTGTTTGATTGATGGTTTGTTAAGTTTACTGATTGAAAGTTGTGTGTGTGATTGATGAACAGATGGCTCCTTCAGGGATCAGGACAGAAGAGGTATGTTTCTTTGCGATTTGTAATCGTTTGTGAGTGATTTTAAGGATTTGAAGCTTCAATCTTTGTCAATTTGTTGTGAATTGTAGTTGTAAACAGCTTATATTTGACTTTTATGGGGAATTTGATGAACAAATATATGATCATACAAGCAAAAAAATTGTGCATTTATCTCTTTAGTTGCTTGCTGTTGAAGGCACATGCCAATTAAATCTAGATTTTAGGTCAATTTATCCTATTCAACTTGTGGGTTCCAATTTATTTTGTTTCTTTTGGTCAAACACTAACCCTTTTGGCATTATTAACATGTTCAGATTTAAGTGAAATCTGAACTTGTACATTATGTTTTCTTGACAGATTTGTTATTATCATCAGTTTTAGTTAATTGAGATTTTTTGTGGCTTGATTGAACTTCAAGATCGAAAAGAAACGATTTGACTTTTTAGACTAAGTATGAAATTGATAGTGGTGACTTATAGTTTCAAGTGACTAACATATCTTTTTGAACATTTTAGTGGTTTGAAATGAACTCAAAGGGTCAAGAAATTTTCTGTAAGAGTTGGTTGCCAAAGCCTGGAGTCCGAATTAAAGCCGCTGTGTGTTTTGTTCATGGTTATGGTGATACTTGCACCTTTTTCTTTGAAGGTTTGAGCCATACCTCACTATCTTTGTGATGTCTAAATATATATAATATCTATATACACATACATACACATATATATTTCCATTAAATTCTTGTATTTTAAAGAAAATAATTACTTTCAGGGATTGCAAAGAGAATTGCAGCTTCTGGTTATGGTGTTTACGCCATTGATCATCCTGGTTTCGGGCTATCTGAAGGGCTACATGGATATGTTTCCAACTTCCATGACATAGTTGACAATGTAATTGAACAATTCACAAAGATCAAAGGTATGATCTGTTTTAAATCTCAAAATTTGACTTTTAACAATCAATCGAATCATTGTCAACTTCAAAACCGGAGCAAATCTACTTGGTTCCTATTATAAATTTGTGACCACATTAAAGTGCCAACAATTTGTTTTGATTTTGGATTTGGAAAGTTGTAGGTTTGACCTTGAATATCTTTTAATTATGTTTAGTTTGACTTGATTACAGGACGACCCGAAGTGAGAGGGATGCCTCGGTTTCTACTGGGCCAGTCAATGGGAGGGGCCGTGGCTCTTAAAGTTCATCTTAAAGAACAACGCGAATGGGATGGTGTTGTTCTTGTGGCTCCAATGTGCAAAGTAAGCTCTATATCTGATGTTCATTACGTAAATTAGTTTCGCTAAAGTTTGACCAACAGGTTGTTAATTTGTAATGTTTTGACCCGCGATATGGTTCAAGATTTCAGAGGAAATGAAGCCCCCAGAACCACTGCAGAAAGTTCTAATCTTTTTGTCAAGAGTTATGCCAAAGGCAAAGCTTGTACCAGTGAAAGATCTTGCTGAGCTGGCTTTTAGGGACCCACAGAAAAGAAAATTGGCAAGTCTTTTTACCATGCAAATAAACTTGATTAACACATATGTTACTTGAAGTTTGACTTTTAGTCAGATGACTAAAATACCTTTAATTGTCTCAAATTCAGGCTGATTACAATGTCATATGCTACTCTGATCAGACAAGATTAAAGACTGCTGTTGAAATGCTAAACATTACAAACGAACTCGAATCAAAAGTGGAAAAGGTGTGTTTTGTGCGCGTGCATGTATTTTTAAGACAAATGACTTATTTTTGTTATTTCTTAAAAAATTTGCAGGTCTCGGCGCCATTGTTGATTCTTCATGGTGCTGCGGATAAGGTAACAGATCCTGATATCAGCAAGTTTCTTTATGAAAGGGCCTCTAGCAAGGACAAAACTTTGAAGCTTTATGATGGAAGTTATCACTGCATTCTTGAAGGGGAATCGGATGAGAGGATATTCGAGGTACTTGATGACATTATCGGGTGGCTTGATTCACATTGCTCCGTTAGATAAATGTTTGTAGCAAATCCTCGAGATTAAAGAAATTCTGTTCAAGTTGCACCAAAGCAATGCATTTGACATGCTAAATCGGATTCTTTATTCTTTTTGTTACCACATATTTGGTGAATTTTGATTCAACTTGTATGTTGTTTAATGTTTATGTGTAACATTATTGCTTTTCTGTTCGGTTTTAATTTGTTTGTCGGTTGTTCTTTTGCTCTTTGCAAGATTTCTATTGCAGACTTGTAGAAACAGTTTTTCTATTAAAAAAAAACATGATGGACAACTCTTATTAGGGGCGGTTTGGTAGTCTCGTAAAAAAAATTTTTTTGAACGGTGGTAGTCTCTTAATGAACTATTAAAAGCTAATCTCTTAATGACTATTAAGAGGCAACCAAACAACCGCTTAGTTTATTTAGACATTTAGTGCTTATGGAATTGTCACTAAATGTTCAAATGTTAATTATTTTAACAAGTAACTATAATGATTTTACCTCTGTTTCAAAAAAATAATTTTTGTTTATAGGGGGCATAATTTTTTGGTTTTCTATCTTTATCAATAGTGATTTTTATTTGCTCGGGCCAATGAATTCGTTTCGTTATTTAAGTTGGGTCACCAAAATGTTTTGGGTTTTGAATGCAAATATTGAGTATAGATATTGGGTTTTATAATCAACATTATAATAACATGTGCCAACCCATATTTAATTTATACACAATTAGATCTAGAACTCTTGTATAAGTTTAGATGATAAAAAAATCACTCTTGTAATCATTATTGTAATTATTATTTTTGATGATATAAAATGGATATATTTGATTATAATTGTGTTTGTGAATTAAATAACATTTATTTTGCACTTTCATCTATGATATGATATATTTCAGAATGTATGTAAATGTGCAGGAAACATTAAACTGTGTCAATTTGGAAAATTGACTAAGTGTTGGAACAACTGCGGATGAATAAAGTGTTCTTCCGTAGATGTTCTTAGGAACATAACTGAAATGTATATCCGTGGATCTCCTGCGGTAGAACAACTTCAGCTGAACAAGAAAAGAACAAGCTACTGAAGGATGGATTGCTGTAGAAGACAAGAACTCCTGAGGAAGCACAAGAACAAGTACAGTACAACAGTTGCTGCGGAAGACTAGTTACCTGCGGAAGAGTAAATTCCTGCGGAAGATCAATTAACTCGGAAGTCAACATCAAGTCAACAAGTCAACGTGACAGAACAACAACAATATTAATGACGATTGAAGAAGTATTATTCAAGCGAATATTCCACGTCACATCAACAAACTTCATTAATATTAGATTCGTTGTAAATCTCAAATTCCTAAGCCGATAAACATGGCTAGGATTTTGGATAAGTTTAATTAACTTAATTATAGCAACAAAATAGCTAGCAATAGAATAGAATTAGATCTCTCTCTCTATATATATATATATATGAGATCAACAACATAGAAATAAACATAACAACAGTTGAGAATCATTAGAATCATCAGTATTGTATTCATGATCAGCAATATCAATAGCAACAAGAAAGCATTACGATCAACATTATTGAGTTCTCTTGGTTTGATTATTCTTATGCTATTTGTTTGATTGATTGATTTTATTATTATTAATAGATTAAACACCAAGTATTGATAATTCCGCTATCAATACTTGTTCAAATCAATTCTGATAATTCCTGAATGATCCTTGGATTCTCAGGTGGTATGAGAGTTTGGTGCTCATTGATCCAGATCAATTGATCTATTAGCTTTGATTTGTTTAATTGATTTCTGCTAAAACAAAATTATTGCTTTCTAAATAAAATTAATTATCATGAGTAATTCAGTTGTTGGTGCTTATCAACCTCCTAAACTGGAAAACAAATCTGATTTTAAAACCTGGAAAATCCGATTCAGAATCATGTTAATTACAGAGATTTTGACTTATGGGCTTCGATTACCGAAGGACCTTATATCCCACCTGCCTTAGGAGCGGATTATAAGGATAATAATCAACCTATCAGTTTAAAGAATCTATCACCTGATGATGCCAAGAGAGTCAAGATTGACATCAAAGCTTATAGTATGCTTACTATGGCTTTGCCTGAAGAACTCTTGATCAGGTGTGAATCATACAAAACAGCTAACTCGTTATGAAAAATCCTGCACACTCTGTGTGAAGGTAGTGACGAGATTAGAAGCATAAAGAAGGATACTCTCCGTGCACAATATGAAACATTCCATCATATTCCAGGTGAGTCAGTCCCTTAACAATTGCATAGATTCATGCAACTTGTTACAGAGATGAACATTCTTGAACTTAAGTACAGCAATGAAGAATTGAATAAAAAGATGCTTTATTCTTGGCATGAAAACTAGACACAGACTGTGTCCATGTTTAAAAATACTATTGATCTAAAAACAATACGTCTAGACACCCTAGTGGCAAAAGTAGAAGCATTGGAGCTGGATGAAAAGACTAGAAACAAAAATGGAAGCATGTCACACCCTCAAAATCCGCGAGCGGGGTTTTACCGCGAGGCGCGTGACATACCAGGATCTCAGTCATTAGTTACCAAGAACGACTCTATATGATAATAAACAAAACCAGAGTCAACGTTTAAAATACTGCGGAAGCGTTTTTAAAACTAGAACACCCAAACAAGTAATATGTAACGAGAATGCGCAAAACAAACGCGCCCCAAACACAAATGTATAAAATGAAAATAATCCCAATTTGTAACAATGCAAATGTGGACAAATCAACAATGCTGACGTGCGTGCTCCTAGGCAATCTGGCAACCTTAACCTGAGAATAGCATACTAAACAAGTCAACACATGGTTGGTGAGTTCAAGAGTTTGCGTTAAAATATAAACCAATCAATGGTTTTCAGAGCATAAGTAGTGTATTGCAATAGATAGCTAGTCTATTAACATAAAAAATATTATCATAGTGATCTCGCGATTGAAGCTGACTGTGATACGTTTGTTGCCTCCCGTCACGACTTACCAGGTCGTGACGAATATGTGATAGGACAAAATTGCACCCGTTTGACCTCGAGTCGCACAGGTGGGGCTCGTCAGACCCAGTAGTACTACCCAAAATTTCCCCGCTAGTCAATATTAACAATCCGAAAGTGTGAGGACTTTCCATGGTAAACAACACTATATCAATATTATACACACTCATAAAAAAAGCGTTTGTAAACAGTATGCCATCTCCCCCAAAAGAGATTTATGTAAAAAGAGTGGGGCAAGAACTCACCTGGTATGCGCAAGAATTAACTTAGAGTTTAACTTGAAAGAAAGAAGGAAAGACAACCTTCAAAGGTCACCTAGAATACAAGAGTACGTAAGTACATGTGCACAAAACAACACGAAACCCTAAGTGCTCTACAACCAAGGAACTCAAGGTTTAAGAAACAAGACACATTCGACCCAGTTGACCCGTTGGACCCGTTGGTGACATTATAGGTGATAATTCATTAAACTAACACAACAGCATATCATACATGATCAACATACCACTTGATTACATATAGCACATCACCACCACATGTACTACCTAGATCATCATATACTGGATATCATACAAATCATGCAAATCACAACAGGCCAAAACAGATAACAACCCAAATCAACATTCATACAACATAAACAACACATTTAGTCACCTTAGAACCCATCCATGAACACACTAGCATGATCCTAATAACCCAAACATGCTCAAATCATCCAATTCAAGGATTTGCACAATTAAAGTTTCCCTTTTTGGGAAAGTTCATCCCAAATTCATCAAACTCACACAACATTCATGAATTCATCAATTATATACCATTTCAAGACTATGACAACATCTAAACATGATCAACAACACCTAATCATCATGATTCATCAACTTTCATACCCAAAAGTTACCATCTTTAGTAAGGTATGAACTACAACATGCATTCTTGAGTTCCTAACATTCATATCAACAATCTAGCATCTAATCATCATCACAAACACATCCATAACATTCATACATCAACCAATCATCAATTCATGCAAAATAAAGTTACTATTATTAGTAACCTATGAACAATGCATCAAAATCATAGCTTTCTTGTATAATCGACGTTAACTAACATGCATACAACCTAACTAGCATCATTACAACATCAAACAACCAACATTCAACATCCAATTTGATCCAACATCACTTCAAACTCACGGCCAAGATAATCCTATGGACAAACACCAAAATCCAAACTTTCTTGCATAATCAACGTTAATCAACATGTAATCTATCTAACAAACACATTAACATCAACAATCAAGCAACTTTCGGCCATCAATTGCAGAATTCGCATGGAACTTTCGGCCAAACATGAACAACCATCAAATCATATAAAAATCTAACCTTTAGATGTGTAATAGTTTGCAATTGAAGGTTCTAACTTGTTGTATAACTTGAAGTCGACCAATCCGATGGTTTCTTGCTTGTTCTTGATCGATTTCGCGATGGTGAGGGTGAGGGGATGCAAGTCGCGGCCGAAAGGGTTAGGGGATTAGGGTTTTTAATTTTGTTTTAATTAATAATCCATAATTACACTTTTAACCCTTATAATTTGTATTTTATAAAAATTAAGCTTTTTGAATAGATTTTAAATAGTTTTTAACTACTAAACACCATTATTATTAATCACAAATAACGATCATGCATAATTCCCATTTATCACAAAACACACGAATAAATATGCACGTTTTCACGTTACGCGATAAAATTACATTAACATTCAAATCACATAAGCATAACTTAATAATCACATTGTTAACCTAATTATCATCAATTCAACATTACTGATTATTGTTAAGTCACCAACGTACAACGACAACCAGTGTGTGCTCCCGACACGTGTATGCAAGACTTAACGGAACTAACGGAGTTTGGTAACGGAAAATTACCGGATGTCACATTATCCCCATGTTGAAAGAATTTTCGTCCCGAAATTGCGTTACATGGTGAGTGTTCCATCACTGGTCTACTGCATTGGCACAAGGAAATCGAAATCGTGTGAGTTTTGGATGAGTTGTCACATCATCCCCATGTTGAAAGAAATTTCGTCCCGAAATTTAATCAATACCTTCGCCGGCTGGCATCGTCCTTTCAAATAGCTGAGGATACTTAAGCTTCATTTGATCTTCACGTTCCCACGTGAATTCTGGTCCACGTCTCGAGTTCCAACGAACTTTGACGATGGGTATCTTGCTTTGCTTAAGCGTTTTCACCTCACGATCCATCACCTCGACCGGTTCCTCAATGAAGCGTAGTTGTTCATCTACTTGAACTTCTTCCAGTGGTACGACCATCGTTTCATCCGTTAAACATTTCTTTAGGTTTGAAACATGGAATACATCATGGATTCCACTCAATGAATCAGGTAAGGCTAGTCGATAAGCCACTGGACCAATTCTTTCCACTATCTCAAATGGTCCAACGTATCTCGGATTTAGCTTTCCTCGCTTACCAAACCGAACTACGCCTTTCCATGGTGAGACTTTCAATAAAACTTTGTCACCAACTTGAAATTCCAAGGTTTTCGTCGCTTGTCAGCATAGCTTTTCTGTCTGTCTCGCGCTGCTGCCATGCGGTTTCTTATCTGAACAATCTTCTCAGTTGTCTCGTGTACTAACTCAGGACCCGTTAATTGACTATCACCAATTTCAGCCCAGCAACTGGTGATCTACACTTTCTCCCATATAAAGCTTCAAAAGGTGCTGCCTTTATACTAGTGTGATAACTGTTGTTGTAAGAAAATTCCACCAACGGTAGGTGAACTTCCCAGTTATTCCCGAAATCAATCACACAAGCACGTAACATGTCCTCCAAAGTCTGTATAGTACGCTCGCTTTGACCATCATCTGTGGATGATAAGCAGTACTCATATCCAATCGTGTACCTAAAGCTTTCTGCAACGACTGCCAGAAGTGTGATGTGAAACGAGAATCGCGATCAGAAATAATTGAGATTGGTACTCCATGCCTCGAAACGATCTCTTCAAATAGAGTCGGTTAATTTCTCCATCTTATCAGTTTCCTTTATTGCTAGGAAATGAGCAGATTTTGTCATCGATCCACGATAACCCATATTGTATCGCAACCCGTGAAGTACGAGGTAACTTAGTAATAAAATCCATTGATATTTGATCCCACTTCCACATAGGGATCTCGGGTTGTTGTAATAATCCAGATGGTTTCTGATACTCCACTTTTACCTTTGAGCAGGTCAGACACTTGCTCACATAAGTAGCTACATCTGCTTTCATGTTAGGCCACCAATAGTGCGCCTTCAAATCGTGGTACATCTTGTCAGATCCAGGATGTATAGAATACTTGGACTTGTGAGCCTCAATCATGACCAAGTCTCTCAGATTTCCGTGTAGAGGTACCCATAGCCTATCCATGAAGTAACGAATTCCATCCGCTTTTACTTCTAATTGTTTTTCCATACCCCTTAACGATTCAGACCCAATGTTTTCTGCTTTCAAAGCTTCTGTTTGAGCATCACGGATTTGTTCAGGTAATTGCGTACTAATCGTTAGTTGCAGAGCTCGCACTCGTCGAGGCTTAGCAGTCTCTTTTCTACTCAGCGCATCAGCAACTACATTTGCTTCCCCGGGTGGTATTTAATAGCACAATCATAGTCGTTTAACAATTCCACCCAGCGTCTTTGTCTCATGTTCAACTCCTTTTGCTCAAAGATATGCTGAAGACTCTTGTGATCGGTGTAAATGGTGCATTTGGTACCGTACAAGTAATGTCTCCAGATCTTCAAGGCAAACACTACCGCACCCAGTTCCAAATCATGGGTGGTATAGTTCTTCTCATGAATCTTCAACTGTCTAGAAGCGTATGCTATCACTTTATCCCGCTGCATCAGGACGCATCCAAGTCCTTGAATAGAAGCGTCACAATAGACTACGAAATCATCACTACCATCCGTAACGCTAATATTGGTGCGCTACACAATTTATGTTTCAGCAACTGAAAAGCAGATTCCTGACTCTCACCCCATTTGTACGTCGTTCCTTTGTGAGTCAAAGCTGTGAGAGGTTGTGCAATCTTAGAGAATCCTTCAATGAATCGTCGATAATATCTCGCTAATCCAAGGAATTGTCGTATCTCACTCGGTGTCTTAGGAACAGACCAATTCTTTATCGCTTCAATCTTAGCAGGATCAACATGTATTCCCTTCTCGTTGACATATGACCCAAGAATTGTACCTCACGTATCCAGAAATCACACTTAGAAAACTTTGCGTACAGTTGTTCCTTTCTAAGTAATTCCAAGATTAAACGTAAGTGCTTCTCATGTTCTTCCTCGGTCCTTGAGTATATCAGTATGTCATCAATAAAGACGATAACAAACTGATCAAGATAGGGTTTGCACACGCGATTCATGAGGTCCATGAATACTGCTGGTGCATTCGTCAACCCAAATGGCATGACCAAAAATTCATAGTGACCATATCGTGTACGGAAAGCAGTCTTCGAGATGTCCTCTTCTCGAACTCTCAGCTGATGATACCCAGACCTCAAATCAATCTTAGAGTAATAGCTTGATCCTTGCAGTTGATCAAACAAATCATCGATACGAGGTAAGGGATATCTATTCTTGTTAGTAACTTGTTCAGTTCCCTATAGTCGATACACATTCTAAATGTACCATCCTTCTTCTTCACAAATAGAACTGGCGCTCCCCAGGGCGACGAACTCGGTCGGATGAACCCTTTATCCAACAACTCTTGTAGTTAAGCGGATAATTCCTGCAGTTCGTTCGGAGCTAACCGGTACGGTGCTCTCGCAATTGGAGCGGCTCCTGGAGTCAACTCAATTTGGAATTCAACTTGACGATGAGGCGGTAATCCAGGAAGGTCTTCCGGAAACACCTCGAGGAACTCACGAACCACGGGGATATCCTCTATCTTCTTTTCCTCAGTCTGTTTATCTGTGACGAGTGCTAATATGGCTAGTCGACCCTTTCGTAACAACTTCTGCGCCTTCATGAATGAGATGATGCCTATCACCGCACCACTCCTATCACCTCTGACCGTAAGGACTTCTTCACCAATGGGAATCCGTATGATCTTCTCGTGGCATATGACTTCCGCTTGTTTATCGGAAAGCCAATCCATGCCTACTACCACATCGAAACTTCCTAGTGTAACAGGCATGAGATCTATGGTGAACGTATGACCAGCAAGCTCTATCTTGCAGTCTCTAAGAATATGCGTTACGTGAATCTGTGTACCGTCAGCTAACTCTACGGTGTATTTAGATTCTAAGGCTGAGGGCATATCACTTAAAAGACTACAGAACCTAGTGGACACGAAACTTCTATCGGCTCCGGTATCGAATAATACGGTAGCAAAACAACCATTAACCGAAAATTTACCAGTTATTGTTGTAGGGTCGTTTAGAGCCTCACCTGAGCCAATGACGAAGGCTCTTCCTTTGGCTCCATTGTTATTATTGCCTCCATTGTTGTTGCCATTACCATTGTTGTTGTTATTGTTGTTTCCATTGTTATTATTGTTGTTGTTCCCATTGTTGTTGTTACCATTACCATTCCTCTTAAGCTGGGGACAGTTGCGTTTGTAATGGCCTTCTTTCCCGCATTCAAAACAACCTTTCGGAGTTTCTTGTGATTGTTGTGGCTTTCTCATCAGTTCACCCCGACAGTCTTTGGCTGCATGACCAATCTTCCCACAACGTTGACACTTGAAGTTATCACATCGGCCCACATGGTGGTAGTTACACCGGTTGCACTTCGGCAGTCTTCCACCATACCCGCCGGGTCCTTGATTTGAGTGCGCCTGGTTGAAGCTTCGGTTGTTATCAAACTTCCGTTGCTGTTGCTGACTTGGCTGCTGTTGTTGAGGTTGAGATTGGCTGCTGGATGACGATCCCCTGTTGCTTGAACCATCCCACTTGCGTTTCTGGTCGGGCACGCTTGCCACCGCACCCCGTTTAGGTAACCGACCTTGCTCAACTGCCTGGTCAGTCAGCCTGTGGGCTGTTCGGATAGCTTGTTGTATGGTAGTGGGGTTAGAAGCAGTTACCATACTTTGAATTTCAGGCACCAATCCCCGTATATAATGCTCTACCCTCTTGTGCATTTCATTCACCATCCCTGGGCATAAAGTGGCTAACTCATGAGTACGAGTCGTGTAGGCTTCAATTTCTGAGCCTTGCATTTTGAGTTGCCAGAACTCAATCGCCAGTTTCTGCACTTCATTTCGGGGGCAGTATTCTTCCTCATCAGGGTCCATTAAAGGTGCAGGGGCTTCTGCAACCTGAAGTGCTGTTAGCTGTGCCTCTAAATCAGCAAACCTATTATCGATCTCCATATTATGGTGATCCTGTGCATCCATGCGCTCACCAAGTGCTACCACGTTACCTGCCAGAGTATGATGTCCACCAATGGCCATCGAAAGTCGCTCCTGAAGCGTATCTACTGGTAACGCAGCTGACGCATCTCAGATCGTATCGCAGAGTTCTCGTCAGTGAGTCCTCTAATTCGCTGTCGCTCTGTGTCCAGTGTGGCTACTAGGGCTGCAAATGCCTGCTCCAGAGGGATGCTCAAGGTAGGAAGTGTAGGCAAAGTAGAGGCGGTTGATGACCTAGTCCTAGGTCGTGTAGGTGCTACAGGTGGTACGCGTTCTCTATAAGCCATACGGTTAATGTAAGTGGGGTAGAAATCCCAGTTACGCGGAGGATCGAGCTCAGGAGGTACGAAAGGCTGATCCCAGTCTATCTCGCCGCGAGGATAAGGATGTCGTGGCCAGTTAGATCCCCTATCAGGTACGGGAGATGTAGGAGGTGATTCAGATCGTGCAGGTCTCTTGCCTAAATTCCTGGACGACGATGCCATGCTGCGAAGTACGTGTTGCGTATGCCAATGAGTATACAGTAAGGAGAGTAAACGGTAAGTAACTAACAACTGTGCGGTTATAGTCTAGTGTGTGTATGCAACCTAGTTCCCTATAACCAATGGCTCTGATACCAATCTGTCACACCCTCAAAATCCGCGAGCGGGGTTTTACCGCGAGGCGCGTGACATACCAGGATCTCAGTCATTAGTTACCAAGAACGACTTTATATGATATATAAACAAAACCAGAGTCAACGTTTAAAATACTGCGGAAGCGTTTTTAAAACTAGAACACCCAAAACAAGTAATATGTAACGAGAATGCGCAAAACAAGCGCGCCCCAAACACAAATGTATAAAATGAAAATAATCCCAATTTGTAAACAATGCAAATGTGGACAAATCAACAATGCTGACGTGCGTGCTCCTAGGCAATCTGGCAACCTTAACCTGAGAATAGCATACTAAACAAGTCAACACATGGTTGGTGAGTTCAAGAGTTTGCGTTAAAATATAAACCAATCAATGGTTTTCAGAGCATAAGTAGTGTATTGCAATAGATAGCTAGTCTATTAACATAAAAAATATTAATCATAGTGATCTCGCGATTGAAGCTGACTGTGATACGTTTGTTGCCTCCCGTCACGACTTACCAGGTCGTGACGAATATGTGATAGGACAAAATTGCACCCGTTTGACCTCGAGTCGCACAGGTGGGGCTCGTCAGACCCAGTAGTACTACCCAAAATTTCCCCGCTAGTCAATATTAACAATCCGAAAGTGTGAGGACTTTCCATGGTAAACAACACTATATCAATATTATACACACTCATAAATAAAAGCGTTTGTAAACAGTATGCCATCTCCCCCAAAAGAGATTTATGTAAAAAGAGTGGGGCAAGAACTCACCTGGTATGCGCAAGAATTAACTTAGAGTTTAACTTGAAAGAAAGAAGGAAAGACAACCTTCAAAGGTCACCTAGAATACAAGAGTACGTAAGTACATGTGCACAAAAACAACACGAAACCCTAAGTGCTCTACAAACCAAGGAACTCAAGGTTTAAGAATACAAGACACATTCGACCCAGTTGACCCGTTGGACCCGTTGGTGACATTATAGGTGATAATTCATTAAACTAACACAACAGCATATCATACATGATCAACATACCACTTGATTACATATAGCACATCACCACCACATGTACTACCTAGATCATCATATAACTGGATATCATACAAATCATGCAAATCACAACAGGCCAAAACAGATAACAACCCAAATCAACATTCATACAACATAAACAACACATTTAGTCACCTTAGAACCCATCCATGAACACACTAGCATGATCCTAATAACCCAAACATGCTCAAATCATCCAATTCAAGGATTTGCACAATTAAAGTTTCCCTTTTTGGGAAAGTTCATCCCAAATTCATCAAACTCACACAACATTCATGAATTCATCAATTATATACCATTTCAAGACTATGACAACATCTAAACATGATCAACAACACCTAATCATCATGATTCATCAACTTTCATACCCAAAAGTTACCATCTTTAGTAAGGTATGAACTACAACATGCATTCTTGAGTTCCTAACATTCATATCAACAATCTAGCATCTAATCATCATCACAAACACATCCATAACATTCATACATCAACCAATCATCAATTCATGCAAAATAAAGTTACTATTATTAGTAACCTATGAACAATGCATCAAAATCATAGCTTTCTTGTATAATCGACGTTAACTAACATGCATACAACCTAACTAGCATCATTACAACATCAAACAACCAACATTCAACATCCAATTTGATCCAACATCACTTCAAACTCACGGCCAAGATAATCCTATGAACAAACAACCAAAATCCAAACTTTCTTGCATAATCAACGTTAATCAACATGTAATCTATCTAACAAACACATTAACATCAACAATCAAGCAACTTTCGGCCATCAATTGCAGAATTCGCATGGAACTTTCGGCCAAACATGAACAACCATCAAATCATATAAAAATCTAACCTTTAGATGTGTAATAGTTTGCAATTGAAGGTTCTAACTTGTTGTATAACTTGAAGTCGACCAAATCCGATGGTCTCTTGCTTGTTCTTGATCGATTTCGCGATGGTGAGGGTGAGGGGATGCAAGTCGCGGCCGAAAGGGTTAGGGGATTAGGGTTTTTAATTTTGTTTTAATAATAATCCATAATTACACTTTTAACCCTTATAATTTGTATTTTATAAAAATTAAGCTTTTTGAATAGATTTTAAATAGTTTTTAACTACTAAACACCATTATTATTAATCACAAATAACGATCATGCATAATTCCCATTTATCACAAAACACACGAATAAATATGCACGTTTTCACGTTACGCGATAAAATTACAATTAACATTCAAATCACATAAGCATAACTTAATAATCACATTGTTAACCTAATTATCATCAATTCAACATTACTGATTATTGTTAAGTCACCAACGTACAACGACAACCAGTGTGTGCTCCCGACACGTGTATGCAAGACTTAACGGGAACTAACGGAGTTTGGTAACGGAAAATTACCGGATGTCACAAAGCACCTATAGCACCTTATCAATTCAAAGAACTGAAGAATACTGGCAGTGCATTCATCTGTAATGAAGATGAAGACAACTCCAGTGATGAAGGTGAACAGGAAGGAGAAACAAGTTTCTACGCAGCAAAGTCTTCAAAATCAAGAACTCAAAGCAATCAGCACAAACAGACAAAAGGAAAGGCTGATGAATCCAAAAGCAAAAAGAATAACAATCAAACAGAACCAATTACTGTGGTTCTGGAGACTGAAGAACAGAAAGCTGCCTTTGCAGCTTTTAGCTCAAGCTTTCAGGCTTATCTAGGAAGCACCTTGACTCCTGCTCACTTTTGTCAACAAGATCTAGAAGAACTTCATCCTGATGAAGTGGAAGAGATGGATCTGCAATGGCAAATGGCAATGATTGCCTATAGAGCCAAGATGTATATGAAAAGAAACAAAGGACTATCTGTTGGAAGCAGAACAACAAAACTTGGGGTAGATAAGTCCAAAGTAAGATGCTTTAAATGCAATTTGTTTGGACACTTCTCAAGGGAGTGCAATAACAACCAACATCAAACAACTGACTCAAGACAGCCCAGTCAAAGGAGTTTCACACACCCACAACTAACCAATGCATCCCCACCAAACAATACAACAGGTACCTCTAACACTAAAGAAACTGGTTTGATTATTTTGCAGGATGGTACTTGTGATTGGAGCATGTATGAGAAGGAAGTGCTTGCTGAAAATCAAGCTTTAATGGCCAACATGGAAAACAAAGTGCCTCCAATGGCCACTGAGGTAAGACAAAGGTTGTGCTCTCCCGCTTGCATAGATGAAGTAGAAAGATATAGAACACATGCTCAACAATTGGCTGATAAAGTAAAAGAAACCTTACTCTTAAATGAATCTAGTATTAGAGAACACAAACTTTATCAAGTTAAAATTAATTCTTTACAAAAGGATTTAGATAAACTTGTATCTGAAAATTACAATCTAAAAGCACAAGTTGAGCATCTGACTACATCTTTAACCAAATCTATGTCAGATCATGCATCTACTGAGGTGAAACTGCAAAAATTCCAATTGTCATCACAACAGTATAAGAAACTGTTAAACTCTCATATTGAGTCTAAGAACAAGTCAGGATTGGGATTTCATGCAGTTGCACCACTAGTTACCAACAATTATATTCCTTTACCTGAGTCAATGACCAACAGTTTATCTAATCACTTCATACCTGAGTCATCAGATAAACTTAATAATACTGAGTCATCTGAATCTAGTTCATCAAACTCCGAGCTGTCAGAATTTGATTATGACAACTGTGATGACTTAGATGAAGAGGATGAGACTAATAATGCTGGGTTGGGTAAGGATAAAACTGTGTTAAAAGAATACTCAATTCCAAAGGTACTAAATGAACTTAAACTACCCTATCCACCAAACAAAGAAATCTGTTAAAGACAATCCATACAAGAATTGATCAATTAAATGAAGGAATACATGCATTCAATAAATTAAATAAAAAAAAGTCAGCAAAAAGAGGATCAAGATATAAGAACATAACTTCCGCAGATCATCTACGGAAGAAATCAGAACAGACCAAGAAAAAGGTCACAAAAGATACAACACAAGAACCTTTTGATATCATATCCGGAAGAGGAAAAGACTCATCAGCAGATAAAATTGATAAGGAATTAAAGAAGCAAAAACTGATGAGCAAGAAGAAGGCAAAGAAAAGGAATGAATCTGAAAGTGAAGATGAATTTTACTGTAAATGGTGTGACATGCACAACCACAGCACAGAAGAATGCTACTTCAACAGCTATTGCTAAATATGCAACATGAACAATCACATGACTTCAGATTGTTACTTCAACAAATATTATGCAATATGCAACAAAAACAACCATACTACAAATGAATGCTACTTTAATAAGAAGAACAAAACAAAGATCATCAAGACAAAGAAAGTAGATACCTCTGAGTCAGACTTATAATTTTCTGAAGATGATAGAGATTCAAACCAAAAGAAACAACAACAAAAACAGAAAGTTACTAAGAAAAATAACAAAGTTGCTGAGGTGAAATTAAAGAATAAGAAGGAGAAATCATATGTGCAAAAGAATGCACCACACAAAAAGGTAGCACTTGAGAAAGAAAACTACTTCTTTGATCACTTTGACAAAGGCAATGATGTGCCTAAGTCCAAAGCAAAGGATGCAGAAATATTTTCTGGCAATTCCTCATCATCCACATCAAAGAAGAAGTCTCAAACAAAATTGACTAACCAAATCAGTATGAATCAAGAAGACATCACCTCAACCTCATCAACCATTACATCCTCACCCCAAACTAAACATAATGAATTAACCGACTGTACAGCTAATCCAGAAACTTCAAGTCTTATTCATAAGAAAGTTGATTAGATAACAATGTCAAGCCCAAGACCAGCAAGGCTTAGGCTCCTAAGTCTAACTAAATTCATTTTTGTTTACAGGAAGATCCAAAAAGGGCTGACAACAAATGGTATATTGACAGTGGCTGTTCCAGACATATGACAGGAGACTGCATCCTCCTGCAGGACTTCAAACATCAGAATGCTTTATATGTAGCATTTGGTGGGGATAAGAAGGGAGGTAAAATTACTGGTGAAGGAATCGTAACAAATGGAGTTTTAAAGTTTGAAAAAGTTAACTTTTGTGAAAATTTACAGTTTAACTTACTAAGTGTATCACAAATATGTGACCAACGCTATACTACTTTCTTTGATAACTTTGATTGCTACATTCTTAAGCCAGGTTTCAGAATTCAAGAAGACTGGATCCTTCTTAAAGCACGAAGAAAAGGTAACACCTATGTGTTGGATATGAACAACACTACACTAATAAGCAAAGAAACATGCCTGATCTCTAAATCATCAGAAGATGAAGCACAACTCTAGCACAGAAGGATGGCTCATTCCAACATGAAGAACATGAATAAATTGGTGAAAAATGACTTAGTCATTGGTGTTCCAAAGAAAGAATTCTACTGTTCTACTCACTGTTTATCATGCTATAAAGGCAAACAACATAAAGTATCACATAAGTCAAAAACAATTAACACAAACACAACACCACTAAAGTTACTGCACATGGATCTTTTTGGTCCAACCAATGTGTTAAGCATTGGCAAAAGACAGTACTGTTTGGTGATTGTTGATGATTTCACTAGATTTACTTGGGTATTTTTCTTAAAACATAAAAGTGAAACATCAGAAATTTTAATGGAGTTCATCACTAAGATAGAAAATCAACTTGATCTAAGAATCAAGATACTAAGAAGTGATAATGGAACTGAATTTGTTAATTATGTCTTAGACTCTTTTTGCAGGAATAAAGGCATAGCTAGGCAATTTAGTGCCCCAAGAACTCCATAACAGAATGGAGTTACTGAAAGAAGAAACAGAACTCTAATTGAAGCAGCAAGACAATGCTAGCTGACTCACATCTGCTAATAACATTTTGGGCAGAAGCTGTGAACACAACCTGCACTATTCAAAACAGAACTTTGATTGTCAAAGAACATAACAAAACACCCTATAAACTTCTGTTTAAAAGAAAACCTTTTATAGGATATCTTAAAGCTTTTGGGTGTCATGTATCTGTATTAAACACAAAAGAATAGTTAGGAAAATTTGCTGAAAAAGCCTATGATGGTTTCTTTGTTGGTTACTCATCAACATCTAAATCATATAGAGTCTACATTCCACATGATAACATAGTGGAAGAAACTCCTAATGTATCCTTATTCCCACAGTCTGTGAAAGGATCATCTTGGCTGTTTGATATAGATGCATTAACTAACTCATTTAACTCTGGTTATCTTAATGTGACAGGTGCTGCGGATACATGTTACCCCTATGTTCCTCCAAATATGGGTGTACCATTAACAGTTGATCCACCAAGAGTCATTACTCCAGAAAACCAAAGTGATAATGATCCTAGTATATCAGCACAAACACACAAAGATGGTTCGGATGTTTTTACTCCATGCACATCAGCAGCAATACCCTCTACTTCCGTAGATGTCTCTACTTCCGTAGATGTCCCTACTGCAGATGTTGAACGGATCCCCCCCAAAAATAAAACCATATCAGAAAATCATCCCACACCATTGTCACACACAGATATGCCTTGGACAGAGACCATATCTGATCAAGTATCTGCTACGGAAGACACGTCCACTACCCCAGATGACATACATGTTCCTGCGGAAGCTCAGTCAGATGTACCAGAAAATGAGATGAACTATTTTGTTGACTCTCCATCACAACTACCCTCATCTCCAACAACCAACATCACAAACCTGGATTCATCCATCCAAGTTAATGATGTACCAACAGTTAGAACATATAAGTATCACCCAATTGATAACATGATAGGTGACCTCAATAGCAGAACTACCAGAAGACAAGGGGGAGCTACAAACACTTGTCTATTCTCCTGTTTTCTATCTCAAGTAGTTCCACCTAACATCACAGAAGCCTTAAAAGATAACAGTTGGATTGATGCAATGCAAGAAGAATTGCAGCAGTTCAGGAAACAGAAGGTGTGGAACCTAGTTGTGTCTTGGTAGTGCAAAAAGCAGACAAATGTTTTAGTATCCACAGCTGAGGCCGAATACATAGCTGCTTCAGCAGGCTACTCCCAGGTTCTATGGTTACAAAATCAATTACTTGATTATGGTTACAATTTTCTTCATACACCAATATATATAGACAACTTAGCTGCTATGTTTATTACTGCTAATCCAGTCCAACATAGTAAAACTAAGCATATAGAAATCAGATACCATTTTCTAAGACCTTTGATTCAGTAAGATTTTAGTTCTTAATTGAATCCTTAGGCATGATCAACTTAAAATAAGTTCAAAACATTAACAACAGGTATATAGGCTTATTAACTGACATCATATAAGGATACAAAATAAACTTATGTGTAAGGCATTTGATAATCTAAGGATATGATAGTATGCTATAAACATGACATATATCCTGCCTGCACCCAACTGACTAACTACTGATCTGATGTGTTGAATATGTGAATAGGTTCATCCTGAGTGGAATATAAGTTATGTCATGCTTAACATAAAGCCAAGATGACTTGGTATGGATAAGTCCTTGTAAGGAGTTAACAAGTAAGTCTCATCAGAAAGTACACAACTCATCACTTATGCACACTTACTATGTTGTAACACCTTATAACCTCTATCTTTGCGCATCATGACCCTCTGTTTTACGTAAGCAAAGACCTGGGTCAAAGGCCACCTCTATTTTACGTAAGTAAAGACCTGGTGACCTGATGCTGATCATTAAAAGTTCCCAAAAAGAACTGCTCCTAAAAGAATCCTAAAGAATCAACCACATAGTACTCAAAGAGCATTCATAAAACGCATTAATAAGATTTCAAAGAAATCTTAAGATAGAGCTTATAATCTACGGAACATGGTATGTGTGATAAAGTAATGACTTGATCACAATCTGGGAGACAGACTTGCATACACCTTGCTTGATGCATTCATCCTTGTTTATCTTTCATTCTTACCAAAACATGATAACTAGACGGACATGCCCAACATACACTCTAGGTTGAACTTCTGCGGATCACCATATTTGCAATTTGCACTAGATCTAGTAGGCTTTTCTCTCAACCAAACTAAGCAGGAATGTGTCTGATTTATAGTATGATCCTTAGTTTCTCAACCAATGATTACTAGAGTCTAAACCTATGGGGGAGTATTGTTAGGTCTAGAACTTTTGTATAGGTTTAGATGATAAAAAAATCACTCTTGTAATCATTATTGTAATTATTGTTTTTGATGATATAAAATGGATATATTTGATTATAATTGTGTTTGTGAATTAAATAATATTTATTTTGCACTTCATAATATATATTCATCTATGATATGATATATTTCAGAATGTATGTGAATGTGCAGAAAACATTAAACTGTGTCAATTTGGAAAATTGACTAAGTGTTGGAACAACTGCGGATGAATAAAGTGTTCTTCCGTAGATGTTCTTAGGAACATAACTGAAGTGTACATCCGTGAATCTCCTGCGGAAGAACAACTTTAGCTAAACAAGAAAAGAACAAGCTACTGAAGGAGGGATTGCTGCAGAAAATAAGAACTCCTAAGGAAGCACAAGAACAAGTACAGTACAACAGTTGCTGCGGAAGACTAGTTACCTGCAGAAGAGTAAATTCCTGCGGAAGACCAATTAACTCGGAAGTCAACATCAAGTCAACAAGTCAACGTGGCAGAACAAAAACAACATTGATTGAAGAAGTATTATTCAAGCGAATATTCTACGTCACATCAACAAACTTCATTAATATTAGATTCGTTGTAAATCTCAAATTTCTAAGCCGATAAACATGGTTAGGATTTTGGATAAGTTTAATTAGCTTAATTATAGCAACAAAATAGCTAGCAATAGGACAAAATTAGATCTCTATATATATATGAGATCAACAACATAGAAATAAACATAACAACAGTTGAGAATCATTAGAATCATCAGTATTGTATTCAAGATCAGCAATATCAATAGCAAACAAGAAAGCATTACGATCAATATTATTGAGTTCTTTTGGTTTGATTATTCTTATGCTATTTGTTTGATTGATTAATTTTATTATTATTAATAGATTAAACACCAAGTGTTGATAATTCCGCGATCAATACTTGTTCAAATCAATTCTGATAATTCCTGAACGATCCTTGGATTCACATACACACATAACACTATACATATCTTATATGCTTATTGAACACTAGGTTACAATCCAGTGTAATACATGGGTTAAATAAATTTACTGTTACATAGTTAATAATATAAAAAGTTATGTATTAAATATTGTGTATTATATGAATTAAATAAAACCATGTATTACACATATTTGAAAATTTGAAGTTAACATATTTGAAATTTTAATTATGGATAGTTATCAATTAATTAATAGCTATTATAGCATTCATAATTAAGAGGAGAGAAATGCGGAAAAATCAATTATTAGATTGTTTAAAATGGTGACAAGTATCCGAATTTATTTTTATTTATTAGTATAGAGATTTGTTATAAGTTTCTCATTAAAATACGAGACATGTGGGAGGTGAGAAGGTCAAGCATAAAAAAATCAAACATATACCACACTAGTAATTAAATATTTATACCAATTATAATAATGGATATTTTATTACAAGTAGTTCTCTAATAAATAATCAACATAATATTTTTCAAACAAATAATTTGAAACAAGATTTTTGAAGGTAATCACTCAAACAACTGGCATATAATTGATTAACATCAACACTCATATACACAAAAACAAGTTGCATGTTATCACTTTAAGGATAAGTTTTAGTAATACAAGATTTTAGCTAGCCATATACATTTTATTGTATAGCTCTAGTGATATTCATTTTAAAATAATCACTACAACAATTTAGTTCTGTCCCGACGACATCTATAGCGACGACATGTGTCGCTGGTATAGATTGGTCTATAGCGACGAGATGTCGTCGCTATATAGTAATAGGGATTTTTGACTGGTCAAACTCTATACCGACGACTTGTCGTCGGTATAGAGTTGGCGGGCTGCTAAATAATACGCGGTTTTTATGAAAATACCTATGCCGACGACATGTCGTCGCGAAAGGTGAAATTATTTAATTTTTTATTTTTTTCTATCTCAACTTACAGATTTAAAAAAAAAAATCCATTTTTCCCGATGATATGTCGTCGGGATAGATAAAAAATATAAAAAATAACTTATCTGTGCCGACGACATGTCGTCGGGACAAGTTTTTTTTAATTTTTTTAAATTTGACTCTATAGGGACATCTTTTTTTACTCTATAGGGACGATATGTCGTCCCTATAGAGTGCAGACCCCTTAAATCGTATTTCAGACCTTCTGTCCCATTTTTCACCAAAAAAAAACCCCAATTTTTCTCCCGATTTTCATCTCGGTTTATATGCGTATTTGGTATCAAATTGAAGTGTTTGAAGGTAAGAATGATGTTTATTTTACTATAATAAAGTTATATAATCTTGTTTTTATAAGTTTTATCTAAATTTTTATGTTTTAGGTGAGATTAAAGTTTAAAGCTTGAAATTAAAGGATTTGAAAATTTGAAGGTATGAAATTCGTTTAAAGCTTATGATTTAAGTGTTGTTTAGTGAATATGTTTGTGATTAGGTTTGTATGATTGTAAAAGTGTATATATATGTTAGTGTATATAAGTTTGATGGTAGATTAGGTTATGCACACCAAGTGTTTGATTAAATGCCACTATATATATTTTTATGGTTTTAAGTTTGTATGTATTTTTATATGTGTTAATTTATATGTATATGGTTTGATGTATTTAGTTGTTTATGTATATGTTTATATGTATGTAATTATGTAACTTTTGTATGTGAATGTTTGTATGTATTTATGTTTATATGTTTGTTCATTAGTATATTATATGTTTGTTTTTTGTAATTGTGTATGTAAGTATGTTGTATATTTGTATTTTTTTTTGTATACTTGTAAGTGTGTATGTAAGTATGTTGTATACTTGTATGTAAGTATGTTTGTATTTTTGTAATTGTGTATGTAGGTATGCTGTATATTTGTATGTTTGTATATATATGTTAGTGTATATAAGTTTGATGGTAGATTAGGTTATGCACACCAAGTGTTTGATGAAATGCCACTATATATATTTTCATGGTTTTAAGTTTGTATGTGTTTTTATATGTGTTAATTTATATGTATATGGTTTGATGTATTTAGTTGTTTATGTATATGTTTATATGTATGTAATTATGTAAATTTTGTATGTGAATGTTTTTATGTATTTATGTTTATATGTTTGTTCATTAGTATATTATATGTTTGTTTTTTGTAATTGTGTATGTAAGTATGTTGTATACTTGTATGTTTTTTGTATACTTGTAAGTGTGTATGTAAGTATGTTATATACTTGTATGTAAGTATGTTTGTATTTTTATAATTGTGTATGTAGGTATGCTGTATATTTGTATGTTTGTATACTTGTATACTTGTAAGTGATTATGTGTTGTGATTATGCTTGTATGTATGTATATGTAAGTGTATATGACTTTAATGTTAGTACATCTTTGTGTATATGTTAATTGATAAAGTTGTATTTCCATGTTTTATAACACCATAGATATGATAATTGATAAGAGTTGGATTAAATTGCGAAATCGGAGTTCTCCGAAATTTATAAAAGGTCTTCGTAGCTTTCTAGAAATTGCCAAGAACCATGTCGATAGTTTAGGAAAAGCTTTTTGTCCGTGTAAACGATGCTGCAATGGGTGTCGATAGGATCTGGATATCATTTATGCCCACATACATGACAATGGGTTTCTACAATCATATAAGACATGGACTTATCATGGTGAGAAACATCCACGTGCTTCATAAATAAAAGACCTTTTTGCTCCAAGAAAATCCATTCCAGCAACAAATAATGAGATGTTTGATGTAATTGATGATGTTATGGCGGAGCAGAATATTAACGAAGAAAATGTAGACGAAGGCGGAACTGGTTTTGACCTGGAGTTTGATGCATTATTTAAGGAGCTGAATACCAAGTTATACCCCGGTTGTAGTTGGATGTCTTCTTTAAACTTTTTAGCAAAATTGATGCATATCAAGGTTATCAACAAATGGACGGATAGTTTATTTAACCAACTTTTAGAGTTTTTGAGAGTTGCATTCCTTAAAGAAAATCAAATTCCAGCCTCATACTATGAAGCTAAGAAGAGATTAAGAAAGATTGGGTTAGGATATGAATCTATCCATGCTTGAATTAACGATTGTGCTCTGTTTTGGAAAGAAAATGAGATGATGCAAAATTGTCCGGTTTGTAACGAGAGTAGATGGGTTGACAAAAACACAAAGGGGAAGAAAGTACCTCAAAAAGTGTTGCGCTACTTTCCTTTAACTTCCCGACTTCGACGAATGTATAGCTCAAGATTCACAGTAAAAGAAATGACATGGCATTATACTGGACGCTCAACGGATGGTATGATGCGTCATCCAGTTGATGGGAAGGCATGGCAAGACTTTGATGAAAAATTTCCTGATTTTGCCAAAGAACCCCGAAATGTACGTTTGGGTTTGGCTGCGGATGGTTTTAATCCATTCGGTAACATGAGTCAATCTTACAGTATGTGGCCAGTTGTGTTGACAACATATAACACACCACCATGGTTATGTATGAAAGAGTCTTATTTTATGTTGACCTTGCTTATTCCCGGGCCTAAATCTCCTGGAAAGGACATTGATGTTTTCCTAAGGCCTTTAATAGATGAGTTGAAAATGTTATGGGCCAAAGGAGTTCAAATGAGAGATGCATCAACCAAAACTGTATTCAGGATGTGTGCAGCTCTATTATGGACTATAAATGATTATCCTGCTCGTAGCTATATGTCTGGATGGAGTGGTCAAGGTTATATGGCATGCCCTACTTGTAACATAGACACACCCTCATGCCCTATAACAAATAAAATAGCTTTTATTGGTCATAGACGATTCTTGACAAAAAAGCATAGTTTGAGAGATGATCTTTTGTTTAATGGCAAAAGAGAGACAAGAGATCCTCCTAGACGTTTGAGTAATGCACAAATCTTAAAACAACTAAAAAGCCTCCCTAATCGTGTTCCAGGGAAACATCCTACACATGGAGGTGTGAAAAGAAAGCGTGCTGCAACCGAGTTGAATTGGACCAAATGGAGTATCTTCTATGAGCTGGAATATCGGTCTTCACTCATTTTAATACACAATCTTGATGTCATGCATGTAGAGAAAAATATTTGTGAGAGCTTGTTGGGTACTTTGCTAATAAATGAAAAATCAAAAGACACGCACAAAGCAAGACAAGATTTGCAAAATATGGGTATTCGACCTGATTTATGGCTAGTAAAGAAAAACAACAAGGTCTACCAACCACATGCTTCTTATTCGTTCACACCCGGTGATCATGAACATTTTTGTCAATTCGTTAAAGGATTGAGACTACCTGATGGTTTTGGTTCAAACTTTAAAAATAAAGTGCTTTCTAATTATTCAAACATAATCGGGTTAAAGTCTCATGATTATCACATCCTAATGCAACGATTGCTACCTATCGGGGTGAAAGTTGGTCTCCCAAAAAATGTGTCCACAACAATCATTGACCTTTGTACATTTTTTCAGAAAATATGTGCAAGATCAGTAAATGTGAGTGACTTGTATAAAACAAATAAGAAAGTGGTAAAGATATTATGCAATTTGGAATTGATATATCCTCCAGCATTTTTTGATATAATGGTTCATTTAGTTCTTCATTTACCTGAAGAAGCTATTCTTGGTGGTCCCGTTTATATGAGATGGATGTATCCTTTTGAAAGATACATGAAAAAGCTCAAAGCATATGTTAAAAACAAAGCTAGATCTGAAGGCTCAATAGCAGAATGTTATGTTGCAGATGAGGCATTGGCACTCTGCTCTATGTATCTTGAAGGTATGCAAACCAAATTCAACTGACCCGATAGAAATGCAGCTTCTGGCATCCCAAAGAGACAATTTCATGTGTTTTCATCACAATGTCGACCAATGTCTAAAAAGAAAATCATTGCGCTATGTGAAGATGACTACAAATCATTACACTGGTTTGTTCTAAACAATTGCAATGAAATTAGTGACTACAAATCGGAATTTGAATCTAAATTTCCTGGAAGAAGTATGAAAACAAAATTTTCTTCATGGTTAAAGTATAAAGCTAATACATCATCATCATCATTATCATCATCATCATCATCTTCATCTTCTTCTTCTTTGTCTCAATAAGGTATCAAAGAATTAAAGGCATTGGCACGTGGTCCTTTAAACGCATATTCTTACACTGCTTGCATAGTCAATGGTGTTAGATTTGTGGTTCATAGTCGTGATGTTCGACACACAACTCAAAACAGTGGTGTTGTTTCAATAGGAGAAGACGATACTCCATTTTATGGTCAGCTAGAGGAGATCTTAGAGTTGAACTACATAGATGGTTACTCGGTTGTACTATTTTGTTGCAAATGGTTCAAAACATCTGGTAAGAGGTTAATCAAGCAAAACAATATCACTGTTATTGACGTCAGCGACAAATGGTATGATGATGATCAGTACATTTTAGCCACATAAGCTAAACAGGTGTTTTATCTTGAAGATCTTTCTCGAACTACCGATAATTGGAGGGTTGTCGAAGACGTTCACCATCGAAAACTTTGGGATCATCCAACCATGAGTGTTGTTAACTAGATAGATATATTGCACGACACCCAATCATCTGATTATAACTTGGTTGTCGACTCAGGCTGTGAAGTTGGTGAATCAAGTGCACAATTCATTGATAATGAGACAAATATCATACAACTCGCGCAATCAAGTGCAAAATTGGGTCAAAATGACCCATTTGAACTAACTTTTGTGTGATTCTAGTATGTTTAAGTGTGTTTGGGTCAGAATGACCCGTTTGAACTAGCTTTTGATTGATTCTAGTATGCTTAAATGTGTTTGGGTGAAAATGACCCATTTGAACTAACTCTTGTGTGATTCTAATATGTTTAAGTGTGTTTGGGTCAAAATGACCCGTTTGAACTAACTTTTGATTGATTCTAGTATGCTTAAATATGTTTGGGTGAAAATGACCCGTTTGAACTAAGTCTTGTGTGATTCTAGTATGTTTAAGTGTGTGTGCGCCAAAATGACTCATTTGAACTAACTTTTGATTGATTCTAATATGTTTAAGTGTGTTTGGGTCAAAATGACCCATTTGAACTAACTTTTGTGTGATTCTAGTATGTTTAAGTGTGTTTGGGTCAAAATGACCCGTTTGAACTAGCTTTTGATTGATTCTAGTATGCTTAAATGTGTTTGGGTGAAAATGACCCATTTGAACTAACTCTTGTGTGATTCTAGTATGTTTAAGTGTGTGTGCGCCAAAATGACTCATTTGAACTAATTTTTGATTGATTCTAATATGTTTGTGTTTGGGTCAAAATGACCCATTTGAACTAACTTTTGTGTGATTCTAGTATGTTTAAGTGTGTTTGGGTCAAAATAACCCGTTTGAACTAGCTTTTGATTGATTCTAGTATGCTTAAATGTGTTTGGGTGAAAATGACCCGTTTGAACTAAGTCTTGTGTGATTCTAGTATGTTTAAGTGTGTGTGAGCCAAAATGACTCATTTGAACTAACTTTTGATTGATTCTAATATGTTTAAGTGTGTTTGGGTCAAAATGACCCATTTGAACTAAATTTTATGTGATTCTAGTATGTTTAAGTGTGTTTGGGTCAAAATGACCCGTTTGAACAAATATTCAATATGTTTAATGCAGGAAAGAATACATGAGGAGTATGTGAGATGCTCTAGCTAGACTGGTGGAGACTCATCTGCTGTTGATGAGATTCAATGCATTGAGCGTGCCTTAGGTCAAAGGCGAGGACATATATGAGGTGTTGGTCGCGTGGTGAGACATGTCGTTGCTATAGGTATTTTCCTTTTTTTAAAAAAAATAAAAAAACACATGTCGTCGCTATAAATTATGTTTATCTTTTTTTTTATTCAATAAAATCAGAAACTACGACACTTATAGGAACGATTTGTCGTTTCTATAGAAGAACTTATGCCGACGATCTCTATCCCGATGACATATCAGCCTATTACAACAAACTTTTGCGAACTAACTCTATAGCGACGACATGTCGTTGCTATAGGTCAAAATTATCTATAGCGACGACATGTCGTTGCTATAAGGTGCCATATTTTCGTTGCTATAGACCCACTTTCTTGTAGTGAATATATTTCACAACATAAAAAGCCAATTTAAATTTATTTTAATTGTTAAAAATTAAGTCAAAACTCAACTTTGTAGTAAGACATGTTGTAAATAGGGACTCATGAAACGCATGCCACTACAAAGATTAAGCTTTATAGTGACAAAATTTTGTGGGTCTGCGCTCGCTATAAGTACATTTTGTTTCTATAAAGGTCGTGGCTTTAGAGCTGTAGCTATAGGTCTTTATTGTTGCTGGGATAGAAGTCGTCGCATTAATGAAGCCTGTCGCGATGACATTTCTTCACTAGAAACGTTTGCATGCACACAAGCAATTTGTGGGTGTAATTATATGTGTACAACATGTTTGTCTAAATTTATTAATCTGATCATGCTTTTTCAAACTAAGCATATAACATGTTTACCAACATCATCTCAAACATTATTCAATAGGATACTAACTTAACAGCTTACTGAAAATAATTGTATTTACTAATCTTGACATTTTAGATATAATATTTGAAGTACGAATCCAAAAAAAATGTACTATAGGTATACATCATAACTAACTTGCATATGATTACATAATTAATCACTTGATATCAAATTAAATATATGATTAATACACAATGGTTTAGAATTATGTTTTGAATGTTGTTCACTCTAACCCGAACTCCTTCATGCAGGATCTATTAATCAAAACCGAGGCATAAGTAATAAGTAGACAACCTTTTATCGACTAACACCATTTCAAACTAATACTATCTTTCATAGCGTAAGGCACGAAAAAAGTGTACTATAGGTAGACATCATAACTAAGCTGCATATGATCACATTACGCATTATAAGTAGACAACCTTTTGTCGACTAACACGATTTCAAACTAATGCCCATTCATCGTAGCATAAACTAGAAAACATGTATCATGTTCAAAGCTTCTTAAAATCAACATTGCAATAAATTAAAAAACAAGAAACCTTGCAACAAATTATATATTAACACCCCTTAGCCTATCACATTACAAGCTATTTCCATTGTTTTTCCATAGAAGTACTTTGTTTAATTGGTGAACAAAAAATGATGATTGATGGGTGGACAACTAAATGAGAGAATTGAAACAGTGGTAACAGTAGCAACAAATTTTAAAGAAGGAAGACTGTAAGAGCCAAAATGCTCTTGTTGCTTTCCTTCAACTCTTTGACAGTGTTGCACATACACACCATATCAATACACTGCTTACTACTGTTGTGGTATCTACCACTTATAGCCTCTAGGCCTGTAACATCTAGGCTTTGTTACTGCAACATAATCAAAACTAACCAGAACTCATAACTGTGGATATCATTAAATATTTGTCACAGGATGGTATGATGGTAACGACCTGGTATAATTGTTTTTTTAATTGTTTGAAAAGTTCATTTTTATATGACAAACTAATGCAAGGACTTGGGGTCACTAAAATTGTGATCCATAGCTTATGGTTGGTAGTAAAAATTAGGTTACATGGACCCAACAAACTATATATTTCAATTCTAGACAAAAGTTGTTACTACTAGAAAGAAAGTTGAGTTTCACACGTTGGAATTGGATCAAGCAGGACTCGTACTTGAGAATTTTAATGTCCTGTACAAGTCGGAAATAAAGCCCTTGGGCCCTAACGAATTAATTATATAAACTAAATTTTTTTAACGAAAACAAACGTTTTAACAATAAACATAGTAAAATTATTGTATTAAAATGACATACGTTGACGAATTAAATTATATAAACTATTTTTTTAAACCCGAGCCTGCCTTTTACGTTTTCGATAAACAGATGCTTGTTTAGAGCCATGAATTTTAAGAAATCAAATTCAAATTCAAAACCACTAAAGTACTAATAAATAATAATTAACAAATAAGTTATTACTTAATTTTTAAGTTCTAACAGTTAAATTCTAAATTTCTAACAATTACTCTATTCGAAGTTCAACATCTAATTTCTAATGAAACATATAATTGAAATAATTAATATAATTATACGAACACTAAAGACCCTAGAATACAAAACAAATAAGAATGCAATTGATTTCTATTCTTTTTTAGGTGAACTTTTAATTGACTTAATTCACCAATCACCTTATTATACAATTAAACAAATAAGAATGAATCATGGCTCATCGGATTTAAGTATTTTATTTTTTTTAAAAAGGCTTCTAATTGAGTAATTGGGTTAATAAAGCAGACCCAAAAAATTATATATAGATTAAAACAAAATTGGGTTAAGTTTTTTATTGGGTTATAACTTATAACTATTTTTTATTAAAAAAATATATATGAAATAATTTAAAAAAAAATTTGTGTCCCTTGAACGAGTGGGTCCTAGACGGAAGTTCATTCTGCCAATCCTCAGAGCCGGCTATGAGATCAAGCAAAGCAACATAAAAAACATGATTTTGAGACCCGGCGTGGGTTTCAACTCTTTCTTGATTAATAACTAGACACATCAAAAAATCCATTATAATGGCATGGTACTTACGCTAGCCCCGTTGATAGAAAGCGATCAAACATAGATTTTACAATGGATTAATTGTAGAGAATTTATTCATGTATAAAAAATAAATCAAGTGACAAATGAAGATTACAAGAGTGTTTAGGGGGGGGGGGGGGTTGGTTTATCTAGATTTTACAATGGATTAATTGTAGAGAATTTATTCATGTATAAAAAATAAATCAAGTGACAAATGAAGATTACAAGAGTGTTTATGGGTTGGGGGTGGTGGTTTATCCATAGTTACATTAGATTACTTAACCGCCAAGTTAACTAACATAGCAACCCTACAACTAACTCTAACTACCCAACTATACAAATTGGCATACTAACTTATGATAACATAATTAATCTATTAAATTGAGTTTAACTTCAACCAACCCGAATCTAATCCTATCATGACTCTAACTCAAATAAATAAACTAATACACCAAACTTGTTTAACCTAATCTCATATGAAATCAATATTATTGAATTTGTCGTGTAATTTTTTTAACATTGACCACCGATCTTGTCACCGACTCCATCTCTTCACAAAGATTTTATTTCCTCATGATCGTTTCAACCAAGATCGAGCACATAGTATCATTGGTTCACATTACCATATTCTCTTGCCCTTCCATTGATCTGGCTCCCCTTGCATCGACTACTCTTGATATGCACTAAACTTATCTAAGTGATCGATTTTTACTTATTCTTGTTTGGTCCTTGCTCAATTCTTGCTCTAATTTTGCTTGGTACTTGCTTAGTTCTTTTTTGATTTTTTCTTGTTCTTGCTCACTTCTTTCTTGTTTATGCTTGATTCTTGCTTGGTTCTTGATTAATTTTTATTGTGTCTCTTTATTGTTGTTGTTTGTTCCCCAAACACAACACAACCCCACCGCTTTCCTCAATTTTCTAAAAGTGGTTTATGGTATAAAATCCTAATGAATAGTATTTACAAATCAACATCTATCATATAGGGATAAAGGTAGAGAAAGATTACAATTACAAGACTTAAATAAAGAGATTTACATAAATACAATACTTATATTTTCCATCGAAATATATAATATAATACTCCCCCATAGTTAGAGCAAGCGTGGAACAAACACTCAAATTGGATCTAAACGTTTAGAATAGTCGGCAAGGAAGACCTTTAGTGAAGATATCAGTGTATTGCAAAGATGAAGGTACAAAAACGTGCATATATGTCCACTTTGATTTTTTTTCTCAGAAAAAATGAATATCTATTCAACATGGTTGAAACGTTGGTATTGAACTGAATTATCTAAAAGATATACTATAAATATGTTGTCACAATAAACAATGGTTTCCTTGCGTAGAGGAACATGAAGTTCAAGTAGTAGATTTCTTAACCAGATTACCATTGCAATTGCATTAACTAAACATTTATATTGTACTTTAATACTAGATTAGGAAATAGAGCTTTGCCATTTAAGGACCAGGATAATAAGTTGTCTCCTGAGAATACATAATATTTTGAAGTAGAATGCCATTAGTTAGGACATCCGTCCCACTCCACGTCTGAATAAGCTAATAAGAGACAAAGGCGGAGAAATAGTGCTTCACAGACCATAATCAATAGTCCTTTGAATGTACCTAAGCATATGTTTCCTGAAGGCAAAATAAGGTTCTGTGGAAGCAATGGCGAAGGATAGTGGGGCCGGGGGGCGCCCCCCCTTATTTTTTTCGTCGTTTGTGTTAAATTTTAATATGTTATTGTAAATTGTTGGCCCGATAGTGTAAAGTTTTATATAAATATCGAGTTCGCCCCCCTTAAAAAATTAATTTCACCCCCGCCCCCCTACAGGAATGTTCAAGTTCCGCCACTGTGTAGGAGCATGCATAAACAAACATACCTGCTAAACTGCATAAGAAATACATGGTCTGGTGAATATCAAATACTAAAATGCCATGTAAGGCTATGATATAAAAAACCATATGTAATAAGTGAACCATCAGAAGCACTAAGCTTAGAAGATATATCAACCGGTGTGGCACACGACTCGCTGGATGTCATTAAGGTTCAATGAATTAAAGGATGTTTCAGGCTTATCAAGTCTAAGACAAAAACAATCTGTTTTTGCCTCTTATGGTTGTAATTCCTAAGAAATAGGGTAATGGACAGTGTTGTAAAAATCAACCTAGTCGGCCGATTAATTGGTGATTAATCGCTAGTTGGTCGGTTACTTTGGCGATTTCATGTAATCGGTGGATAAAATCGGTAATCGGACCTAGTAGGACAAAATCAGACCTAGTCGGACAAAATCGGACCAAATCGGCCTCTAATCGACGGCTAGGTTCCGGCCAAATTCCGGTCACATTTTAGTCAAATTCCGGCCAAATGTTTGAAATTACGGTCAAACCTTGAAAATTTTGGGCAAATACGTGTAAATTTTGGTAAAATGTGTTTGTATATATATAAATTTGAACATTTTTGTAAAAATAAGTGTGTAAATATGTAAAACTGAAAATTACTTATAA
Organism: Flaveria sonorensis; assembly: GCA_025506505.1. Taxonomy (NCBI): domain Eukaryota; kingdom Viridiplantae; phylum Streptophyta; class Magnoliopsida; order Asterales; family Asteraceae; genus Flaveria; species Flaveria sonorensis. The sequence goes on along the minus strand of CM046430.1, from coordinate 49,084,132 downwards.
AAATTCCAATCCGATTAATTCCGATTAATCCCTAATAATCCTGAATTAATCGATAGTCGGTAACCCACCGCCCGACTAGCGTCTGGCGATTTTTACAACCACGGTAATGGACAAGTTTAACATAGCAACTATTTTATATAGATAGAGATAAGATGTCACAAAAGTTTGTTATCTTAAGTGGTTAGGATAATATCATCCGTATATAATAATAAATAGGCTATCTGCAATCTTATACGATATATGAAAAGTGACATGTCACATAAGCTACTGCGAAACCCCTATGATATAATAAAGGATGAAAACCTAGTTATACCAAGCCCTTAGGGCTTTTCTAAGCCCATACAATGAGCTTTTTAACTTGCGATAAAATTAGGTTTATCCTTATTAACAAAACTCTATGGTTGGTGAATGTACATGGTGTCCTGCAAATTACAATATAAAAATGCTTTTTCAACTTCTAATTGAAGAATTGGTCATTATTTTAAAACAGAAAGTGAGGGTACGGTTCGAATAATTTCTGGTTTGACAACCAGGCTAAAGATCTTGAGGCAATCTACCTTAACTGTCTAAGAGTTATCATTAACAACATGGAAGATTTATATATGTCTAAGGAATCGTCTGATTTATTCTTAATATGGAAAAGCCACATGTAGCGAATAACGAGGCTATCCATCGGTCTAGCTACATGCTTTCATGTATGATTTCCTTACAAGGCACCAAACTCATTTATGCATGACACGTAGTCGATTAGGATTTAATAATGCTTTAATTGGTGAAGCTCGAACATGAAATATGTTTGAGGTGTATTGATTGAATGTAGGATTTGGTTTTTTAATGTCAAATTTTGAACATGTGACCATGGGGTGCGCGTTGCCATCGTTAGAAGACTGCTGGGGTGTTGGTAATTGATTGGTAGGTGGTGTTTGCGGTTTAAGGGGATGTGGTTTTGGTGCAATTGGACGTAAAAGTAGGGTTAGCAATAAGAAGTTATTGGAATAAGAAATAGGATGGGGGATTGAGTTTGTTGTTTTAGGATGTAAGTGAAAGTGAGCTAGGTGATTCTATTTGGGCCATAGGTGAGGTGGAGGGGTGGTTTAAGTGGGCTAGCGGGTTTGCGATGTGAGGGGGTATGGATGAGATCATCCTAATTATACAACTATATTCTTCTTTCTTCTTAACCATTTGATGCTAATGTTGTTTGTGTTGATTTTATCTTTGTTCGTGCTTGGTTTTTTATGAAATAATTCTAATTAACAAGTCTGCTTATTTAAAGTACGACATCCGTATCTCAATACACCTTTGCATCTAACAATCCCTATATAATACGATTACGTTTATGTAATCTAAAGGCATGGTACGTGATGATATGACATGCATATGCATAAATATGATAATATAAAGCAAGAAAGATATAGATAGGTCTTATAGGTATACAAGAGGGTAAAAGATATCTAAATAAAAGACAGGGATCATGTGAAGGAATGTAAGGGTTTGTATAAATAGGGTCAGAATCATTACAGAATCACTTTTTACCCTCTTATATATATATATATATATATATATATATATATATATATATATATATATATATATATATATATATATTCCTACAAGGTCAGGATACAGAACCATATTTTATTTTTATAAAATAAATATATATATATATAGGGGAGGGTTCCATTAAAAACCATAGAAAACCAAGAAAACCATATTATAGTCATTGATCTTTTTGATCTATGGTCAAGATTAATTAATGGTATTTTTGTAATTAAATGATGTTTAAAAGATTTAATTAAATGGCTTTAAGGGTATAATAGACCAAACACATACAAATTATATGAAAACCTTTTATTAATTAATTAAATTCCTAAAATCACTCACTCTCTCTCTCTTCTCTCTTCATTTACATCAAATCTTTTATTCTCTCTTATTTTATTCTGCTAACATTTTTTAACAAGTTTAAATATCAAATCATACAAAATTTTCTAAATCTTATTAATTGAATATAACTAAAGTTAAGAACAAAAACACATGAACACCAATATAGTTACATATATGTAACCATGTTAAATGGCCGTCAATTTTGGTATGTAACATAGTGTTATGTATACATAATAATGTGCTATATATACATATATATACATACATATATATATATATATATATATATATGAAACATGGTGTTACGTATACGTAACCTAATCAAACTTTAATTTCCCAATCAAATAGATATCAAATCTTCTCACCATCTAAACCTCATTGATAAGTCATGCTACATATATGCAACCATTATCATTTACGTATATGTAAAACACATTTAACAAGCACAAAACATTTTATTGAACGTGCAAATTTACATATATGTAGACGAGTACCAAAACATAAGAACAAATTAAAAATAAACAAATGTTGTTACAAACGTTTAACAAGAGTGTTACGTATATGTTACAACAATGTTTCATATATGTAACAACAATGTTACGTATATGTAACATCGCTGTTAGGTATATGTAACATCGTTGTTGCGTATATGTAACATCGCTGTTACGTATATGTAACATCACTGTTACGCATTTAAAATCGAACACTTTGATAATTTCTTAACTCGTAATTGCATCATCTTCTTCGACTTATCATTGTTGTTATCTTTGAGTTCATCGTCTTCACTTTCAACTCACTGTAAACATATCAACAAATAGTCACCGTTCTGAATTTTTTACATATACAAACCAAAGTTGACTTAAACTTTAGGTTCTTAAGAAAACTAAATTCAAAAACTAGAATTGAATTTTTTGAAAATCAACTTGATTGTATGCTGGTTTATATACAAAAAGATATGGCAACATAAATAGAAATGGATTATATGAATTCAACACCATAAAAAAAACCTGAAAATCTATTGTTGGCCAAAACTAATAATCATACAAGAAAGTAATAGAATTTTTTAAAAAGCACTATCTTCAGCTTCAAATTAAATATTAATAAACAATTCCTTCCTTCAACAGAAACTTTGAAATGATAAATTGGATATGTGATCATAATTTCAAGGTGGCAATGTTAACCACTAAATAGAAGATGTAAACAAAATGAAAAAATTGATAGGCCTCTAGCATATGTATTTTGGTGAGGCAAGAGAGACACAACTGAACCACCCATCTCTGTCGTTTGGGAGAGTTGTTAGGCTTGGAAAGGAAATCAAGTGAGATTATGAGATGATAAATATGATGAGAAAATTAGTTAATAAATAAGGAGAAAAATCAAAATTTTAAAAATATACTATAATTAAAAGGGTGTTAAAATTACTACATTAACCTTTTAAATAAAAAATAAAAAAATTAATAGACAAAAGTTTGATTGGTTGATGAGAGTTTTCATGGTTTTTAATTATAAGTGTGGTTTTCATTTGATCCCTCCCCTATGTATGTATGTATGTACGTACGTACGTACGTACGTATGTATGTACGTATGTATGTACGTACGTATGTATGTATGTATGTATGTATGTATGTATGTATGTATGTATGTATGTATGTATGTATGTATGTATGTATGTATGTATGTATGTATGTATGTATGTATGCATGCATGCATGTATGTATGTATGCATGCATGTATGTATGTATGTATGTATGTATGTATGTATGCATGTATGTGTGTGTGTGTGTGCATGTATGTATGCATGTATGTATGTGTGTGTGTATGTATGCATGTATGTATGTGTGTGTGTGTGTATGTATGTCTGTATGTATGTATGTATGTATGTAATGTGTATGTATGTATGTGTATGTATGTATGTATGTATGTATGTATGTATGTATGTGTGTGTATGTGTGTATTTTAATATATATTATGTTATGCTAAGTTTAAGTCTTGTTGTTAAGGCAAGAAAGGGTCCTTAAAAACTATGGGTAAAAAGAAATGTATGATTAAGTCTTATCTAATAACAAGAAAGAGATGCATTCTATCTTGCAACATGAAAGGGATTTACGTCTTTACACGACAAAAAGAGATAAAAAGTCTTGCAAGATATGGATGGTGCAAAGTCTTGCATAAATTGCAAGAAGTGGATGATGCAAAGTCTTACATAAATTAGAAGTAGATAAATGATGGTCTTACTAGTAAAAAATAGTTATTGAGATTTTGTATCGGCATAATTATGTTTACTTTTATTGTTAGCATCTATAAGGGCGGTAGGGGCGCCCAAGTCGTGAGATCACGACATGTGCCGGCGCCGAGCGGCAACACTGCTGCAGCCCCTCTCTACGCCGCATTTTTTTAATTTCTCGTCATGTTGACGCCGTAAACTTTTGTGTGTATGTGTGTGTGTGTGTGTGTGTGGTATAGTGGTGTGGTGTTGTTTGGGGTGATAACACCGCCGCCACCAAATTTGAGTTTGTAGTGTAGTGTGACATGTCAAAATGTGATCGGTGGGTGTGTAGTGTAGTGTGGTGTGTATGGTGTTGACATCCTTCCAACTTTAAGAATTATGTAGTAAGGTTATGTAACCTAACTTGACAATGATACTTTTTTTTTATGTATTACGTTCATATAATGTGATGCGATGCCATGATTATGTTAGGCTATAATATGTTATTATGAATATTTTTGCTAACATGAATTGTATCAAATGTCAAGTTATTCCAAGACTAGCTAGCATCCTGACCTAATAGTTTATGTTTAATTAAAGTTGAATATGTGCTATGTTTAAGACACGAATCATGTAATGACCTTTACACTCCGTTGCTTAATGTTTAATAAATGCTCAGTATAAGAACCGTGTATGCAATGTGTAAACCTGAGTATGAGATCTTCGGGATAAGGGCCTTACATTCAACAGCTTTCTTTCTACCTTGTTATTTTTTAATCTTGACTTGTGTAATCAGTAATCAAAACTTGTCACAAATTTCTCCTCAGTTGTGGTCCTCGATCATCGGTGGCGGAGCTTGAGGAAATGTGTAGAGGGGCAGAAAGTCACAAGACCCAAATCCGGGGGGGGCTAACTCAATACATATAAAATTTTCGGTTGAAATACGTATAAATTTCTATTACTGTGTGAAAAAACAGGCCCGAGCCCCAAGAAGGCTCCGCCCGTGTCCATCTTGTTAGTTGCCTCTTCTTGGTCAATTTCTTTGTAGGCTTTGAAACCAATTGTTAAAAAGTGGATAAAAAAATATTAAGAAGCATGATTTTATGACTCAACCTTGGTTTCTGCTCTTTCCTGATTAATAATTCAACACATCAGAAAATCCTTTACAATGACCTGATACTTATACTAACTCAATACTAAACCTATCACGACTCCACCTCAATGAATAAACTAATAAATAAAGCTTGATGAACCTAAACTAATACGAACTCAAACAAACTAGAACTTATAAACATACGGAGCCTTATAATTTACTAAACTTAAACTCCAAATTAAATTATCTTCTACTTCTCCTTGATATATATCTCCTTTTCAAATTATCAAATTCATGGTTATCTCATTCATCAACTAGCTACTTCCCACAATTGTTGACACAAATCATGAAAACCAAGAAAAAGAAGAAAGAAATTTTTTTTATGTGTCCGCTACCTGTCGTTAAAGTTGTCGGCAATTTGTCATTAAAATCTATCGGTGATCCATCGCTAAAACTTTAACCTTGCCTAATTTTCTGACAGACTTTTGCTTACGGATTACTAATGATTGGTACTTTACCAACATATTACCGATAATTTTTTTGTTGGTAACGTCTCTATATATATGCATGTTTTACCTTTCGTTTTATTCTCACCATTAATCTTTAAACATCAGATATTACATGTATGACGATTAAGAGTTTTCACCAATTTATCTCCATTTACATATCATAAACCATGATTTTTTGCTACAAAATCGCATAACTATAAGTTGAGACCAAGAGTAGAACATGAGAACTTATTTCCCGTATTTATTTAATGGCTACTAAAATTATTTGTTTATTCAACTTCTAAATTTCCATGTTAATGTAATCATTAATCTAATATGAATTAATAAGTTGTATTCTCAATGGACGAAATTAAATTTGTTGGTTTGCAAAACATGTAGCAGATAAAGATACTTACAAAAACAGGCATCTCAACATCATTCCGATACAACTCAAAGTCATGTCTGTTTCAAGGACACACACAAACACACACTCATGGTTAAATGTAACTTTAGAAAACACATCTAACCGTACGTTTTTACGCACACACAACAGTCCACAGGTAAAGCTTAATGCTACAAGTTAATAATAAAAATTACTACTACTGCATGATGATAGAGGCTATGGCATGAAAACGATGTATCCTTTCAATTGAGTAGTATATAGATATATAAATATATGTTATGTATACACGCACAAACTAATAAAATAGTCTCTATACACAATAAATACACATGGAGACGTTCTGAAAACCAAGAACATGTTAAGAAACGTGACAACCGTAAAATACACTCGTACATTGTGCTTTAAGTGTGATAAAGTAGAAGGTTACATAACCATTTACCCCATTGTCTCATTACATCATTAATGCACTTCTTACAATGCATTATAGAGTTCTCATAGCTAGGTCTCGACGTAAAATTGGTTCTGAAAATAAAATATTCCTATGTATATATTAAAGAATTCGTATCGATAGTACTTTAGATTTTATAAATTTTGTATATTATATATACAGTTCTGTATGTTTATGTAAAACAACTATCAAAGTATTTTTCTTTCGTGTATTCTTAAATGCTTAGTTATTTACCTATATATGTATAGATAGTATAATTTACAAACAATTTACATATGTGTAAGCATTAGCTTAGTGAGCCCCCCTCCCCCACTTTTTTTTTTCTTCAGAGGTGTTAATCTTCGGTTCCTGATAGTACGTTTAAAATTATATATATATATATATATATATATATAGACACACACACACACATACATAGAACTCCCATCCCCCTCCCCCCTCAAAAATTATTTTACTTTCGCCCCGCCCCCGCCCCCGCCCCACTATGTGCAAGTTATCTATATAAATGAAATTTGTCTATAGTTTATTTCAATTTCATAAGCGATAAACAAACATTATATAATGTTCAGTTACTTTATAAAACATAAAATGATATGTGTCTTATAAAAGCCTTTGTAGTTGTGAAGAATATTTATAAGTTTTTAAATTATACTAGTCCTATACATACATACATACATATATACACACGTATGTGTGTATATGTATGTATATATAATGTGAGATCAAAACTATTTTCTTCTGAATAAAGAAAACCACTCTTATTTAGGTAGTGACAATGATAATAATAATAATAAATAAAGAAACACTTGTGTTTCGGACGGACCCTGGCGTGATCTCAGATTTAATTTTAAGATCCACATTGGTTGTATATTCAGTTGATAAGTCATTTTCGTCTTTGAATTATTATTAAAGATGGAGGTTTTCCATTGGTTAATTGTACATGCATCCGCTTTACACCTGTTAGCTATTTGTATATATAGTACCGATTTTTATAAAATGAATTATATATTTACTCTTTCGAATTGTCGTTTATATAATGTTTTGCAAATATTTTCTCTAATATTTTCATGCTCTCGAAGTCAATAAACAAATATATGGTTACGTCATAAACAAATGCTAATAGTCATTCCAACTTTTTTCCTTATCAACACCGAGTCAAGTCACATGTTATACGATACTATATCACATATACATAACAGAACTCTTTGTTTTCTTGTAATTAGCTGACAAAATTCTATATATATGGGAGATAATTAAGTCTTGTATCATGCATGTCAAAATTACTTTAGATCTATTTAGGGACAAATCAATTAAATACTTGAACACAAGTCGTGCGTATCAGTAAAAGAAAAACTTTCTACTTAAATAATATGAAATTTTAATAAGAGCATTCACATCCTATTATTTATTTGCATCCTTATAATTACATTAAAAATCATTATTTTTTCTCACTCTTTTCAATTAAATAATATTTTTTATACATTTATCATTATCTTTTCACTCTGCTTCACTCACAACCAATTTTAAAAATATTAAAAAATATATAAGAGTTGAACAATAAATTCTTAAATATATAGATAAATAGTGACATTTACTCTCTTATTCACTTATAACCACTAAAAATCATTTCATATAACATACAGATTTTACTTATAAACTTTTAAGGAATGAGATATGAATGTTTTTCGTCGAATAACTTGACATACTTATTGATGGTCACACACGGTTGATGGTGTTGGATTAGAACTTTATTGGTTTACTGGCTACACTATATTTTTTTAAAGATATGTTTATTCATATTCTAGTCATCTCAAGCGCGGGTAAGTTTATTGTTGTTGGAGACTTAGGGTCTCATTTTACAATGTGTATGACTTACCCACTCCATGATGTTCGTATGCAACATCTTCTATTTACTATATGTTGAGGGCATTGCGATAAATGAACAAATGTAATCAAAGTAACATAAACGATCATAAACAAATGGACATAAATAAACGTAAACGAACATTTATGAACGAACACAAATGAATGTTCATGAACGTTAATGAACGAACAAAACATGTGTTTATGTTCTTTCGTTTGATTAAAGAAAAAATTACGTAAAGTTTAAACTAACTTTTAAATTTAACTCTAAGAAACATGCAAAGTGCAATGTTCATATAAAACTTGGGATTAACTTTGCATAAAATTTGAGAACCAAACTTTTAATAACTATATAAAATTTTGAACTAACATTGTAATTAAATGAACAAATTTTTTTGTTTATCTTCGTTCATTTAACTAAATGGACGAATATAAAAGAATTTCTCGACAAACAAACGTTCGGTTTATTTACAAACCTAAAATTTTTAGTCACGACCGGTGCAATTGTGGTTGTAAACAAGCTTTTTTTTTCTTTTTTCTTTTTTTAGTAATATGACATTGAAGTCATTACGGTATAAAGTGAAATCAAAATTTCTAACTCAAATTTTTAGCATTATATAATTTTAAAAAATATAAATTTAATAATCAGTTTTGATAGTTTTACAACCCAAATTAATTAATGTTTATGTTTCGTTTCTTCTGGTTAAACTGTCTTAAAGCCTACATTCTAATTTAAGACAACTAGAAAAGAAGATGATCGAAATTCAAAAGAAGTTAACTTTTTTAATAAAATCACAAAAAAGAAAAAAGACCATAAGATATTGAGAAATGAAATTTGCAGGAAGCTTAGGTAGGTAACTGTATAATACATCTGACTGACTCTAATAAGCCGCCAACATCTACTGGGATCTGGGGCTAGACATTTTGTACTCCATATTAGGATAAACAAAACAACAGGCAGATGAGATCAAATTTTGAGGCATTTTCTTTTTAAATTGTAATCAATTTCTTTTTCTAAATTCGCAATTCTACACTTTTGAGCAAACGTAATGGGATATTATAGGAGCATTATAACAACGTGAAAAAACCCTTACAGCAACCCTGCGGGCTGCGTTATAGGTGGGTGACATTTTTTTTTCAAAAATATCATAACTTTTATAATTGGGTAATAACTTAAGGGTATTAAAAAACATTAACTATTACTCATGTTTTTATCTAAAAGAGTGATGTTGAGTTGTCATTGATGTGACAGAAAATACACATTATCCATTAATTGTGTTATCATGAAGCCAATATTATTTGTGATGATAAGATTATCCAATTGACGACTTAGGTAGGAGAGAACGAATTGTAAGTGAAAAAAGTTCTTGATGAGACTAAACTATATTCATTGATGAAAGTGAGAAAATAGTTGTACATGGGTACTTTTATCTTTTGCTTTTTTTTTATTTTTTCTTTTTTTCTTTTCAGAGTTTGTGATACTTTATTATAAATATAAATTTCTTAAAGTAAATGAATTCAATGATGTATTTCTAAATGATTTTCTAAGAGCCCTAGAAAGGTTGAATTTCAAATTGATTTAATGTAAGGTGCTAACCAAATAACTTGGACTCTAGATATGTTAAATTCTAAATCAAGTTAATTTCAAGTACGAGGTCAGTTACTATATAAAATGTAATTTTTATGCGAAACGTACAAAGTCATCAATGCGTGACACGTATTTTTTAGCGGAGGGGTATTTTTGTACGAACTACAATTACGCATAAAAGATACATAATTACGCAAGTTATATTCATAATTACGCAAGTTATATTTATTATTACGTAAAAAAAAATTACCCACGTTATAAAAAATAATAAGCAAGTTATATTTATAATTACGCAAGTTATATGATAATTACGCAAGTTATGTTGATAATTACGCAGTGAATAATCACGCAAGTTATACGCACACTACATAGACGTTTTCTTAAAAAAATGTTGTTACTTTAAAATAAAAAGTATAACAATATATACTCATATTAAAGAGGGTAAAATGCTTGTTTTTATGGTGTATTTTTTTAAAAAAATAATGTTATGAAAAAGTTATATATGTTTAAAAAAACGGGGAGAAGTTAAAAAAAAGTTAACAATTGTAGGCTATTTCAAATTCTACCCCTCCAGGCACATTCCTTGCGTGATTATTCCATTTTAAATCTGAACCGTTTATCTCTTAGATCAATGGTCTTTGCTGTTTCTTACACTTCGCACGAAAACAATATTTTGTAGCGTAAACTTTTCATTTCAAGTGTAAACTCAATAGGTAAGACTCCTTGTACGTAGCCTAATTCCTATGAAAATACAAGAGCTAATGAAGCAATTTCAAGGGTTTCACTCAACCAGGTTGTTTTTTAATGAGATGTACTTACTCCATTCCTTAAAAAAAGATGGTAGTATCATGTTATATATCGATTCTCGTGAATATGGTGACTATTAATTAATAACATATATTCTATATCCTAAATTGATTATTAATATGAGGAAGTTGCTTTTATAAGATTGACTTGAAATCTAGATATCATTAATTAAGAGTTAAAGAAAAAGATATCTTGAAAATGACATTCTAAACAAGGTATCGCAATTGCAAATTCATGGTTATGCATTTAGTCTAGCACATACACCAAAATTTATGGACTTCATGAACCCCGTCCACCCATGCTATTGATTAGTCATAATCTTTATTAGTGGCATGTCAATATATTGTGGAAAAATAATCTAATATTAAACTTATTTATGAGAAGCATTTGATTCATTGAGGTGAATACTATTAATAAAGTTTTGGGAAGGTGCGAAGTACAATTCTTTGGATATGTGATCAACTCCGTGTGAATTCAAGTTGACTTGTCTAAACTGAAAGTACATATGAAATGAAAAAAGCCTACAAAGTCCATAGTTTTTTTAGAATAGTAGGTTATAACATGAGAAAATGCTCATCCAACTTTGATTGAGAGGTTGAGCAAGCACCCCTCTTGATATTACCCTGATGGGACCAATGGATGATTTATTATGTCTTATCTTGGGTTAGGTTGTGTGTAATGCAATGGAAAAGAGTTATTGTATGTGCTTCACGTCAACTAAAGTAGCATAAAACTTGCTGATTCAGTCTAGGATGAATACATGTCATCAAAACTAACTACTCAATCACAATTTTGAGTTGGTGGCGGTTGTGTTTGCTTTGAAAATTCAAAGACACTAGCTTTATGGTGTGAAATGTACAACTTACATTGGGTCGTAAAAGTAATATCTCATTGACCAACCCATATTAAATATTTGTAAAAAAGTTAAATTTGGTGAAAGATTATACGAATCAAAAGCCTTACTATCACGGAAAACTAACAAAGTTGGAAGCCTTTAGACATAAACCGAACATAATGCTATATATATATATATATATATATATATATATATATATATACACTAGGTTAGTACCCCGTGTATTACACGGGTTGAATAAATAAAATATTAAATGGTTATTAATAAAATTTAATGAATTACAAAACAATCTTTTGATATAATATATTATTGACATTACGTACGAGTGATAAAATGACGATATCATTTTTTAAACTTTGTTTAATTTTTGTTGTTTTTTTTCAAAAAAATTGAGTTTTAAACAAATTGTTTCAACAAACCGTTTTTAAAAAAGTGGCATTTTTAATAAATTCTTTATTATAACTTTAAAATTAAATTATTTTTGTTACATAAAGAATTTTATTTTTAAAAGTCACAGGTTTTAAAATATATTATGTTTTTTAAAAGTTTGATATATTTTTGAAAAAACTTCTAATTTTATAAGAAAATTATTTCTTTACAAATTATATTTGTAGAAAGATCTCTTTTTTTAATTTAATAAAAAAATATTTCTAATATAAAAAGAATTAAATAATATCATTTGTAGTTAATATGATATTTATTATGAGAGAAGCGGGAAAATAAAATTTAAGAGCTTTAGAATTGTAACAAGTGACATACAAAAACTTGTTTTATTAGTATATATATATATATGTGTGTGTGTGTGTATATATATATATATATATATATATATATATATATATATATATATATATATATATATATATATATATATATGAGTAATGAACTTAAGAGTTAAGAAATATGAAGAGAATGATGAAAACTAAACATGATATGTGAGCTAGTATTTTTATTCATATAGCATCCATATATAAAAATTGTAAATCTGGAAACGAACATCATAAGCCAAATTTTTGGTCCATATTTGCATTGGGTCCTAAATTACATACAACATTTGATGTATAAATTACTGGTTACAATAAGATAAACTGTATTTTCCAGTCTGTAAACTGTAGTTGGTGTTAAATGCCTAATTAGAGGTGTATTGAACCAAGAATCTCATTTACAACTCATGGTTACACTGTAGTTTATGCTAGATTCCCATGCTAGTTAGAAATATATAAGAACCAAAATAACGTACGTATAGAAACTCAACTGTTGCATGGAACGTTCTGATTAAGATTTGATGATATGTTTGGTATCATTTTGAATTTTTCGTAATAAAAGTTAACAGTTTAAAGATTTGACTACATATATGAATGGAAGCCTCAAGAATCTATACTAGATAGGTGCCACTAAGATAGAGGCACATGTTGGTACATATATTAAAATATCAGAATACAGCTAACTTTTAGATGCTACTAGTCCGCTTAACCTAATGTTTTGTGTTTGTCTCTATATGACATGATCATAGCTCTAGATTGGGCGTCTTTTACCTGCCTAAAGTCCAAACAAAAAGATACAAAATAAGTGCAGAAAACATTAATCATGCCCTAAAATGGTTTCTGGACTTTATAAAGCATCATTCACTTTAGGATGATTCACAATTTTGGTAAAATTCGATCAAAATGCCAAAAATATAAAACTAAAAATAGGGAACTTTCTACCTAAAACCGAGTGTTATTAGTGAAAATCATTTATTTTAGTATATTTATAAAATGTAAAATAGAAAAGTTAAGGTCGGTTCAATCTTTTAGTGCTAAAATGGATCAAATTAAAAAAAATCGAGACTCTTTCGGAAAAAAAAGGATATTTCTTTTATTTAAGATCCTAGCATCCTAACACGTGGAATATGATGACAAATATGAACTTTTATAGGCAGTCGATCACACGTATTAAAAGTGGGGTGAGTTTTAGTGAAGAGAAATTATTTTAAAAAATATGAACCCCTTAGGGTGGTGAGGGCGTTCATGGGTTTGCTTCCCGCGTTGGACCGGATTCAGCGTGAGCATTGTGGCAACCCATCTGGATTCCTTGTCCGGATTTCGCTTACGGGTTTATGAACCCATTGAAGCCTAGAAATTGGACCGTTTGGTATTGACTAGAATGGCGTTAGATGCAATTTTTATAGGGAATAAAACTAAAAATTTACCCCCATTTTTACACTATAAATGGACATCCTAAATTTCTCTTCTACTAAAATGGAAACAAAGAAAAACTCACATCCTCAAGGCGAAAACTAAGTAAACCGAGGGTTGGTTCTAGCTAAAATGAACAAATTCTAACCCAATCCCTTTGACATTATTTACAAACTTTCATGAAACTTTGGTTTCACATTTTACCTTATTGAACCGATGCAAATTCATAAGTGACTATGCGAGTTTACTGTAGTCCTAAGAGTTCACTAGAACTCATGCGAGTTTACAAGATGTTCTATGAGTTTACAAACTTCATGCAACTTTGATTTCACCTTGCACCTAATTGGAACGTGCTGATTTCAAAGGTAAACTTAGAAATTATAGGACTAAGACATAGACAGTAGAAATTTCATGATTTGATGTCTTGATATAGTTTCTTACATATTTGTAATACTGAATGTAGCAAAATAGTAAATGTGCATGGTATAAATAAAACATAAAATGCTTAAGTATGACACAGTAATGCATGTTAAAAGTGTTCCAACACGTATTGGTAAAAGATGACTGATATTTATTGAGTCTTACCCAGGTGTAAGAAAAGGATTATGTAATTACATGTAAAGGTTATGTATGCATGTATGCTTATGTGTTAGAAATGTTATGTTATACTTAACAATTGCCTATGCGTTAGAAAGTGATCATGTAATGATATGCTAAAGGTGTATGTATGATTAAGTATTATTTATGGACAAGAAGAGGCTATGTCTTGAATTCTAACAAGAAAGGGTTATAAGTCTTGTTAGCGTGACAAAAAAGTGAAAAAAGTCTTGCAAAACAGGGATGATGATAAGTCTTGCACATGTTGCAAGAAAGGAGATTAAGTCTTGGTATAAGCAAGAAAGGGTTACTGGGATCTCGACAGGTACAATCATGGAATAATCATAAAATTAAGTAATGTAATGTATGTTATGATATGTCTATATCATGTTATGCTATATTATGATATGTTATGCTACAATGGTTATATTGTTATAAAATGTTATGAAATACTAAGTTTAAAAAGTTAAACTATAACTCATTCAGCAATACGAATTTTTAGTAAGCATATGATGTTAAACAATACGAACTTTTAGTAAGCATATGATGTTAAGGTATAAGTTGATTATGGATGGCTGCTTGTCAGAGAAATAAAAGGTACCTCATATGTCAAATACTGTCATCCTAGTTGAAGTACTCTTATAACACCTTTGAGACAATGTTATGTGATGGCTTTCAAATATTTCACTGCTTATGTTTAATTAAGGTTTAATTTAAGACCCATAAATATGACGCGTAAATTAGACTGCGAGATTTCTTGAGATCGATGCTTTACATATAACCCTTTATTTTTAATCTCTAAAAAATGTATCCATCTCAGCTGTTCTTTTTTTTATATTGGTGTCTCTCTTGTTATGATTTTAAGTAAAGAAGGTAAGGAAGTTATGCTTGAGATAATAGCAGCAAACAATGATTTCACGACCGGATCTGATCGGCCGGTTCGACCGGGATTCGGTTGGGTCACTGGTCCGATCCACCCCAAATCGTTTCTTTCTTCAAGAACAGACCGGTTTGAACCGGGAACCGGGAACCGGTTCGGACTGGATTTTTCATTTTTTTATTTTTTTTAATTTTTTTTTATTTTAATGGGTTTAACAGGTATGTCAGATAATGAATTTCAGTATTGGATATATAATTATTGTTAAGTTTTATAAATAATTATAAAATATACATATAAAATACTTATATTCAATTATATATATAACTATATATATAATATTATAATTATATATATAATTATGATGTCATCCGGTTCTTAAATCCGGTCCGACCAGTCGACCAGTAAGACGACCGGTTCACTGTCCGATCCGGTTTTGAGAACATTGGCAGCAAATAAGAAAGCGAATGATAAAAATGAACACATAGATTGCATTGTCGTCGTCGATGAGAACACATACTATATAAATCCTATTTATATAGTAAAAATTAACACAGTAATTGCACACTAATTAACTTAGGTTTTTTTTAAGCAAAACAATTATATTAAGTAGCTAACAAGAGTTAGCAGGAGAAACAAAAGGGAAATACAAAAATAAAGACAGACCAAAAAAAGTACATCACTACAAAAAGAAGGACATTAGAGGCGACATATGTCGCAGCAAATAACTGGGTTTGTCGCCGCTATTATTATTAGCGGCGACATGTAGCCGCTATTAAGTCGCCGCTAATAATTCGTCGCTAATGGTTGGTATATCGCCGTTAATATGTCGCCGCTATTAATGTCGCCGCTATTAATACTAATAGCAGCGATTTCGTCGCGTCTATATGTCTATAAAAAATTTTCTGGGGAGAACTATTAGCGGCGACACTGTCGCCGCTAATACTATATTCTTCATTTTAATTTTTTTTATTTTTTTTAATTTCCAGTTTTAAAAACTAAATATACCTGTATAAAAATAAATCCAGATTTCCCAATAACACAAATTACATTAATAAAATCTAATATTTAGAAGTACACAAGTGTTAACTAAGTATGTTAAATACATTGTTTAACTTAAACATCAAATGTCGCTAAAACAAACTTAAACTACTTATCCGCAATCCTATTCATCTCCCTCGTCCGAATCATCTTCTTCAACTTGATGTGGAGCTTTTTGCGAGACAATAAGCTGCGTAATTTGTGACATAAAACTCGTATTTTAAAATAGACTTGTGATTTGAGCCTACAAAACAAAACATATATTATAAGTTGTTGCATTTGGCAAAGTATAAATTATAAGATAACACATCTAACTTTAAGTATATCAAGTGTGTTTGTATCATTTTGACCCATTTCAACCAAAATGTACATAATTCAAGTTAACTTTACCCATTTTGACCCGTTTAAGATAAACCAACAATGATACACTAAACACCTTCAAGTTTAAGCGGTTAAAGTTCATTTTTACCCATTTTGACCCGTTTTAACTCAAATTAACGTGTTTTTAAGTATATCAAGTGTGTTTGTATCATTTTGACCCATTTTAACCAAAATGTACATAATTCAACTTAACTTTACCCATTTGACCCGTTTAAGATAAACCAACAATGATACACTTAACACCTTTAAGTTTAAGCGGTTAAAGTTCATTTTTACCCATTTTGACTCGTTTTAACTCAAATTAACGTGTTTTTAAGTATATCAAGTGTGTTTGTATCATTTTGACCCATTTCAACCAAAATGTACATAATTCAACTTAACTTTACCCATTTTGACCCGTTTAAGATAAACCAACAATGATACACTTAACACCTTCAAGTTTAAGCGGTTAAAGTTCATTTTTACCCATTTTGACCTGTTTTAACTCAAATTAACGTATTTTTAAGTATATCAAGTGTGTTTGTATCATTTTGACCCATTTCAACCAAAATGTACATAATTCAACTTAACTCTACCCATTTTGACCCGTTTAAGATAAACAAACAATGATACACTTAACACCTTCAAGTTTAAGCGGTTAAAGTTCATTTTTACCCATTTTGACCCGTTTTAACTCAAATTAATGTGTTTTTAAGTATATCAAGTGTGTTTGTATCATTTTGACCCATTTCAACCAAAATGTCCATAATTCAACTTAACTTTACCCATTTTGACCCGTTTAAGATAAACCAACAATGATACACTTAACACCTTCAAGTTTAAGCGGTTAAAGTTTATTTTTACTCATTTTAACCCGTTTTAACTCAAATTACCGTGTTTTTAAGTATATCAAGTGTGTTTGTATCATTTTGACCCATTTCAACCAAAATGTACATAATTCAACTTAACTTTACCCATTTTGACCCGTTTAAGATAAACCAACAATGATACACTTAACACCTTCAACTTTAAGCGGTTAAAGTTAATTTTTACCTATTTTGACCCGTTTTAACTCAAATTAATGTATTTTTAAGTATGTCAAGTGTGTTTGTATCATTTTGACCCATTTCAACCAAAATCTACATAATTTAACTTAAATTTACCCATTTTGACCCGTTTAAGATAAACTAACAATGATGCACTTAACACCTTCAAGTTTAAGCGGGTAAATTCATTTTTACCCATTTTGACCCGTTTTAACTCAAATTAACCTGGTTTGAAGTATATCAAGTGTGTTTGTATCATTTTGACCTGTTTTAACTTAAATTTACTTATTTTGACCCGTTTAAAGTAAAACTTATATAACTTTAATACCTCTAAAAATGTCTAAGGTGTTTGTTCCTGCTTATGAACAAACGAAGTCGACCCTGCAGATGAAGACGGTTTACGCCCAATCCCTCTAATACGTCCACGGCGTTCTCCCAACACCGACTTAAAAACTTCGACCTCGTTCGGCGTTGATGAACAATTTTCTTCGTTTGGGGATTGACTTAGCTCATCAAACCGTCCTTTGAGCTGATTCTATATTAATTAACAAAAAGTGATTTAATATATATATATATATATATATATATATATATATATATATATATATTTCAAAACTCTACTTTATATAAAAACTTACATATTGTTGCTCTGCTATCTCGGTATCAATGGTCCCATCTTTACCGGTATGAGCATTCTGAAACGCCTCTAGTTTGCTCTTATTTTGTTTAACATTTAAAAGTATATCATATATTAAATAAATACTTGTATACAATACACATACAAATAAGTAAAGCATTACCTTCTTGTAACGATAACTACTATATGAAGCAGTCCCCCCATGTTTAGTGTATTGTTGTTGTTGCCGGTTTGCTTTGTTTGATGATGAAGCTTTTCTGTGTCCGTCACTTAGGATAAAATCAACTGTTTTCCTCCAGTTTTCATGATTCATTCTCTTTGGAGGGTTGAGCCTTGCTTGTTCTACATCTTCATATCCTCCAACGCGTTCAAAGTGTCTTTTTGCATAGTTTTTCCGATCTATGAATCATTTGAGATATACAGAACGAATGCTACTCTCAATCTAAGCGCGTTCACGATCTCGCAAAATCTCATCAAAATCAAAGCGTCGCTACATTTAAGTTAAACAAAATAAAGTTAGTTAAATAAATACCGAACAATAAACATAAAACATATAAAAGTTACCGCCATATGCTCCTCCAACGCATTCTTCTAAGCATCAGAAAGATCAATCCATGAACGTACATTAAAAGGATAATTAGCCTCTATGTATATCCCCACCTCGCGAACAAACATATCATTAAGTTCACCGACGGGGGTATACGTGGCAGCTCTATCAAAAGGGAGAGATAAAGGTCCTCCCTTTTTGGCCAACTCCTGCTATAGTTTTTTGTTTTTCGTATTCCCTCTTGTTTTTCGAAAAGGCGTACCTGCAATTATAATAAAAATTATTAGTTACAATATATATTAATAATAATTGAATAAACATAGTAAATAAATAAATTATATAACAATTACCATCCAACGCGTGACTTCCAGGACCGCCAAATAGAGGAAGTGGCGGATCTCCCGGGCCATCACCTTCATGACTCATGACATCAGCCATGAGGTATACCAAAACAATCCACAGTGATATCATGTCTTGAAAAATTATAAGATGTAGAACACAATATTAAAATTAGATGAAAGTTTTCTACTACAACATGAAAAATTATAAGATGTAGAACACAATATTAAAATTATACCAAAACAATCAACAGTGATATCATATATAAATACATATACAAATCGTAACAAATCTTTCAATTAGAGTCACCATCATATACTTCAGTGTCTTTGTCAGACCTCTCAGTGTCATAATCAGAATCGTCCTCATCATAATCAGCCTCGTCCTCAGACACATCATCAACGGTAACAGTTGGTGGATTAACTTCAGTTGCAGTCTCGTCTTCGGTGACATAATTAGGTATGTTTTGAAAGTATTGTGTGAAGTCAATAAAAAGTACACTATTAGATGAAGAATGGTTGTGAACGACATCAAGATCTTCTGTCAAGTCATTGTCAACATTTTGAATGTTCTCCACGAGGCCATCATTGGATGTAGGTCGATCCTAAATTTTTCGATGATTAACATTCTTGACGACCCACCGGTGATTATTGTTTTGATTTCTTCGAGAAGGTTCTCGGATGTAGAACACTTGTTTAGCTTGGGAGGCAAATATGTGTTGATCGTCTTTGTCCCATTCACGTTTTGTGTTGATACTAATGATATTAGTGTCGTATGAAACACCCCTTCGAGTATCAAACCATTTGCAACAAAATAGGACTGTTGAATACCTATTTGCATAACATAATTCAATAATCTCTTCAACTTGCCCATAATATTCTCACCATTCTCTCCCTCCACTACAACACCGGAGTTTTGCGTTGTGCGTTGTGCATCACGGTCAACTACCATAAACCTAACACCGTTGACTATGCAAGCAGTGTAACTATAGGTATTTACATCCGCACCCATTGAAAGAGCATACAACTCTGAGTGAAAATTTGGACAATTTTGTATTTCATCGAATAAACCTAAAAAAATAAAAAATAATGTGTCTTATATATGAATTTTCTAACAAATATATAGAAACACGTGTTATATATGGATTACCTGCTCGAGAAACCATGTTGGAAATTTGATTTTAGTATCCTCATGTGGACATTCAGATTTAAATTCACTACATTATTGATAAAAATATACAATAAGTGAGAAATGAAATATCTTTAATTAATGATGAAAAGTTAAAGATAAAATTTTTTACTTAATGTAGTCTTTGACTTCTTGACAGCTATCGAGCACAAACCATTCTAACTTAAGCTTTTCACTTAGAGAAAGATATTTCATCTTTGTTGCACTAGCCGGACGACATTTAGAATCAAATGCATATACGTTTCTTTTTTCGATAATGACATCCTCGTTTCTATCAGGGCGATTAAACTGAGTCTCAACATCTCGAAGGTATCTCGAACAAAATGATAGAGCTTCTTCAGCAACATAACCTTCAGCTATACAACCTTCCGGCCTTGCTTTGTTTCTGACATAGTTTTTTAGTTTTTTCATATATCTTTCAAATGGATACATCCATCTCATACATACTGGACCACCACGAATCGCTTCATCAGGTAAATGAAAAACTAAATGAACCATAATGTCAAAAAACATCAGAGGATAGATCAACTCTAACTTGCACAATATTATAAGAATGGAATCCTTAGCTTTCTTCATATCCTCAACCAATAGTGTTCTTGAGCAAAGTTACTTAAAAAACGTACACAGATCAACTATTGGTGTATAAGTATCTTTGCCCAAAAAGCATCTAACCCCAATCGGTATCAAACGTTGCATGAGAATATGACAGCCATGAGATTTCAACCTAGTAATGTTAGTACTATTATCTATCACTCTCTTGCAGATATTAGATCTGAACCTATCAGGCAGTTTAACATCTTTTATAAACTCACAAATAGCTTTCGATCACTAATTTTAAATGAGTATTTTGGGTATGGACTATACCACTTGCCATTTTTTTTCAACCATTGCCTACTCCGAATATTTATATTTTTCAAGTCAACACGTGCATTTGGCGTATCTTTCCTCTTTTCATTCATTAGAAGAGTACCTAACAAACTGTCGCACACATTTTTCTCGATATGCATCACATCTAAGTTGTGTTTTAGCTGCAGAGAGGACCAATACTCAAGTTCAAAAAATATGCTTCGTTTGGACCAGTTCAACTCAAACTCCTCCCGCGTTGATTTTACACCTCCAAAATCGAGATGCTTACCCGGTAAACGATGACGTAGACGACTAAGTTGAGCTTCTATGTCAGTATCATTAAATTGTTTCGAAGGGGCTCTAATCTCGAGTTCTCCGTTGAATTCTAAACTTGTTCTCCACTCATGGTTAGCATCTAAAAATCGGCGATGACCAACATATACAACTTTATTTGTAACATGCATAGAAGGAGTGTCTTCGTTACAAGTCGGGCATGCTTTGTAACCCTGCCCGCTCCAACCTGATAGACTACTATGAGCTGGAAAGTCGTTTATAGTCCAGAACAACGCCGCCTTCATTGTAAAGAACGTGTTTGTCATCGCGTCTTTAGTACGTACGCCTGACACCCACGACTGCTTAAGCTCATCCACCAACGACCTAAGAAACACATCCATGTCCTTCCCGGGTGATTTAGGGCCAGGAATTAACAAGGACAACATAAATGAGGACTCTTTCATGCATAGCCATGGAGGCAGATTGTATGTAGTGAGTACAACCGGCCACATGCTATGAGCCGAACTCATGTTACCAAATGGATTAAAACCGTCAGCTACATGCTCTAAGCGAACATTTCGGGGTTCCCTCGAGAATGTCCAGCACTTTATATCAAAATATTTCCATGAAGTACCATCAACAGTATGACGCATCGTACCCTCTTCTGATTGTCCGGTACTATGCCAAATCATATCTTTTGCTATGTGCCTTGAAGAATACAATCATCGTAGTCTTAAAGGAAACCATCGTAACACCTTGTGAGGTAACTTCTTGCCCTTTGTATTTGTATCGACCCACCTATTCTCATTACAAACGGGACATTTTTCTAACAACAGGTTTTCTCCCCAGAAAAGAGCACAATCATATTTGCACACATGTATCGACTCATATCCTAAACCAATATTCTTTAATGTCTTTTTTACTACATAATGAGATGGGGGTATTTTATTACCCTCAGGATGTGAAGATTGTAACAACTCAAGAAGCTCATCAAATGAACTATTAGTCCATATATTTTTCACCTTGATATGCATAAGCTTTGCTAAGAAATCAAGGGAAGAAAATTTAGTACAACCCGGATATAGTTTTGATTGAACTTCCTCTAACAAATTCTCAAAATCATCATGGGCACCGCTACTCTCTTCCATAACGTCTTCGATGACATCAACCTTATCGTTTGTTGGCCCAACGTCATCTACAACTAGAACTTCAGGAATTAAACTTTCACCAAGATAGATCCAATCCTTATATGTTCGGCACATGCCCCATATTTCTAAATGATATTTCATTTTAACCTATCCTAATAATACGGTATTCTGACATTTCATACACGGACATCGAATCTGGCCATAACTGTCAGTAAGTTTTGCGCACATATCTATAAAAGAGTTGAGTCCTTGTTGATATTCAGGTGATCTACGGTTCGAATTAAGAAGCCAACTTTTATCGACAGACATGATTATAGAACTGCAATATAATTTAGGATTTAAGTGGATGAAAAACAATCCACAAAACATGAACAAAAAGTAGGCCAACGGATTAAGAATTCAAAAAGGTAGGCTGCTATATAATTGTTTGAATACCTTATCTCATATATGAACGTGCATTATATAATTGTTTGTTTAAGAAAAATTCGGCAGCATTTCCTCTTAGCTCCCAAGCATATACATATAAAAATATATACTCGAGGAGCAAAGAGAAAATAACAACCAATTTTTTCTTAAACAAACAATCATGTAATACACATTCATATCCTAAATGAGATCAAATATTTAAAAAGCAGTCCCACAACGAGGACAACCCGAAATTAATTACTAAATCAATTTCGGGTGGGTATTGATATGAGTGTGTTGGAATGGTGTTTTAAGTGTCTAAACGTTATATATTACGTATGACTATTCATTTATATGCATGTAATTAAGTTTAACTATGAGTTGGAAGTGATTTTGTAGGTAAAACAATAAAGTTGGAAGCTTACATGGTGAAACAAGGCATTGGAAGGGTCAAGAAACAAAGTTTCAAAGTGCAGCAGAAAGGCTTCCACCGTAGCCTATTGTAGCCACCGTAGGCTACGCCAGCTCAAGAAAAAAATCAACAGAATATGCCCCAGCGTAGACTACGCTGGTTGGCGTAGCCTACGCCAGGGCCGCCTTGGAACTCCTATAAAACCACATTTTTTTATATTTCACCCACCACTTGCCCCCCATTCGACCTAGGATGATTTGAGACGAATTTTGGGAATTCCTAGGCCTGAAATTCATCATTCCACATCTTTCTAACAACATACAATCATCCGTAATGCAAATCAACAACGGTTTTGAAGATCATTCAAGAACGATGACCGGCTAATCTTCTCGTGATCTACTTCGGGTATTAGGTTTTGTGTGATTAGGTTTTTGTTTATGTTTAACTTTGTTGGGATTAAACTTTAGAACCTGTTAAGTTCTTTCATAAGTTTAACTTGTGTTTTGGTTATTCAAACAATGATTTTGGTAAACTTTAATTTGAATATCATTTAATCTTCCGGAAATTATATGATTGCAAATTTTGGTTTCCAATTGAATCGGCGTTGTGTACTAAGACCTATTTAGTCTTGATTATTGATATCACTTAATAATCGTACGTACAGAATCCCTATTAAGAATTTTCCATGAAGTTGAAGTAAACAATTACTGAAAACCAAACCTAGATCCGAAGTGGATTACTTTTTCTTCTAATCGTTTTCTTAACCAAGTTTGATTATTTCTAATTTGTTTTCTTAGTTAATTTATTAATTATTCCAAAAATCCAATTTTTACAGCCAAGAGGCAATAGTTAAGTAATTTGATAATTTAATTAATCATTGTTTTATAAATCAAAGTACAATACACCGACCATTAATTCCACGAGGATCGACAACCCTACTTACTCTAACTAGTTTAAGATGAATAGGAACACACATAATTTAACATCTTATTTGATTGATACTTCGACATCGATCAAATTTTGGCGCCATTGTCGGGGAATCGGTGCGCTTGGTGTTTTGTTATTTGATTTGTTTAAAAAAAATTTTGTTTACTTCTCTTGTTTTATTTGTTTTTATTTTCGTGTTACGCTTGGTGTTTTCAGTGTGCAGGTGATAGGTTGCATGCATACTCGATATTCGGGTAGGAAAACACCACTAGTATTCGATCCAGAGATAGAGAAATCAGCAAGGTATAATCATGTCTTGCATCGATCAGGGTTACCAACTACTTCAATTTCACAAGCTATTGATCAAGCAGCTGATAGTTTATCTGATTCAACTCACATGGATAATCCAAACAACCAACCACCTCAAAATCTAAACCCTCTTCCCAATTACCAAAATCAAAACCCAAATCCACTCCCACCACCAAATGACAACCGCAACAACAACCTGAATCAACCACCACCCAACAATAATATGAATAAAAATAACCTTAATCAAGAAGATGACTTTGATCATGTGAGCATGCATAGTGTTCACATGGGTGATGAAGATTATGAAGATGAGTGGAAGAACCCTATAATGGTGCAAATTATGATGCTTGGGATGAGAATTTCGATGGAGGTAACGCACAAAATGGAAATAACAATTGGGGGAATGATCAACATGGGTGGAATGCACCACCTATCAATCAACAATGAGGTAGGGTTAATAATAATGTCAATCAGCCAAGAAGACCTCAAAGAGCTCAAGTACAAGGTGTGGATGGCCATTTTAGACCGGCTATTTCTGAAAATCCAAATCCTATCGCACCTCCAAATCGTAGAGGAAGAGCTTTTGATGTACGCCCTCATTATCTCACTATTCTTCCTGCATTTAGAGGCACTGCAACAGAAGAACCATATATGCATCTTGCTGAATTTGATGCCATATGTAGCACCATCAGTGGAAACCACTTCACACAAGATGAAGTGAGACTTAGATTGTTCCAATTTATATTGAAAGACAGAGCGAAGCAGTGGTTCCTCACTTTACCTGACAATAGTATTCATACATGGCAAGAAATGCAACAAACATTTTTGAATGAATATTATTCTATGGGTAAAACCAGTGACGCAAGAGATGCTATCCGATCTTTCCAACAACAAGCAGGGGAGCAGTTTCATGAAGCATTCACAAGGTTTAAGGAACTTATTCGTATGTGTCCACATCATGGAATTGAACGTTGGGAATTGATAAAGGCTTTCTCGGATGAATTGACGAATGAGGAAAGAAAATATTTGTATTCTACAGGCAATGGCACTTTCCTTTCCAATCATGAAGATGCAGACTGGGAATTTTTAGAAAGGATGTGTAGAAACTGATCGATGTCGTGTGGTAGGTCAAAAATATTAATTAAAGGGTTCTTAATCACCCTTAATAGTAAAGGATAAGAAGGATGTCGAATCCACAGGGAATCACAGGAAAGTGCTAGTAATGATCAACTAAAAGAATTAAACATTGCAAAGTAAATTGATTTATGGATTTATTTGAGAAATAATTAAATGAATAAAATAAAAGTTTAGGTTTTTAACAATCTTGGAGAAAAAGTAACCCACTTCAGGATTCAAGTTTGGCAAAGTTATAATTTTTCTTTAATGAAACCTAGTGAGAAGTCATTAATGGTGACTTACGCATGATATGATTAAGTGATAATCATGGATTAAAGCTTAAAGGGCCTTATTCACACAATTACCAATTTGAATAATGAAACCCTAATTCTAATAATCAATCACACAATGATTAAAGACAACCAAAGTTATAGAATATCAAAATTAGGTTTAAGCATAATCAAACCATTTAAATAATCAAATCATAAATTGAATCCAAACGAACTTAAAAGGTTCAAGATCCAATCCCAAATCTAGGTTACAAACTAAAAAAAATAAGAACTTGCACAAACCCGTCCCCCGAAGTGAATCACAATTGATTTAGCCTTGCATCATCATCGATTCTTCAACAAAGTTGTAATTGATCATGTAAATCCGGATGAATTTGATGTTAGAAGACCTTTTGAATGATGGAAGATGGTTACTTTTCGTCCAAGATTGATGTGTAAAAAGGTTTTTTTCGTCCTAGGGTTAATCCCTCTTTAAAACCCCTCAAATTAGGATAAATCCACCAAAACGCGGCGATCGGTGGCGCCCCCAGCGCCATCTGGGCTGAAAGTTACTGACCAACGGTGGCTCTGACGGTGTTTCTGATGGTAGCGGCGTCGGTGGCGCCTATGATGGCGTTGGTGGCGCCACCCCCTGCACAAACTTGATTTTCATGTGTAACTTTTCGAGATCTTTCCGTTGATAGGTCATGGGCCCCGTAACTCTTTTCCTAGCTCAAGTTATACTCGTTTTAAGTTACCTTTATCTTGAAACTTCTCTTTTACATATCTTCACTTCCCGAGCTCCAATTTTAGTCCCGTTTCTTCCCACTTTTTCGTATTCTTCACATTTATACTACAAACACAATAATATCCCAAAAGTAACTCTATTTCCCATAATTTGACACGTAAAACACGGAATTAAAGTCTTTAAACATTGAACCTTCACCACCCGATCACAATCCCCACACTTACCTTTTGCTTGTCCTCAAGCAAAGCTCAATTGTGATTTATAAAATCATCATTGATAATATACATCACTATCACTTATTAAAAATCATTTAAGGTCTAAGGTCATGCCCTTATCCGCAAGATCTACATTGTTCAATAGATTTACATTCTAGCAAGTTAATTATATTCAAGTAAACGAGGAATTTAACCAACTAGGTTTAACGTGCTTTTAATTTTTAGTCTCATGCACACACCCCTACAATAATTCACTCTTCTCGGTTTATATCTAGACTAGTAAAATATATACTAGTGTAATCACTCAATAACCCAATATACCATCTTGTCCACATAATCTTGTATAGCGATCACACCTTCACCATTTGCATAGACTTTGCACATATCTAAAGGACTTATGGGTTTTTGGGCTTAGGTAAAGGTAGGATATTTTTTGATTTTTAATATGGCTAACACTAACAGAAATATAAACCAAACCATTAAACCATCCTTATTAACATGACTAACAGAGCTAGATCACTTTGATCCATTCCAAACAACTGCTTTTTTCCCTTTTTTCCTATATAATTTTCCTTTTTCATCAAATTTTTTTTTCTTTCATAATATAAGCTTGACTTCGGATGCTCTTTTACTTTGAATGGTTTCATGGTCGGTTATCAACTAACAGCTTGGGCTTTATATATCGGGTTTAACAAAAGAATGGTTTAAGGCTCAACATGGCTACTAAATGGTACGATGGATAACAATAACACACGATAACAAGTAGATGGGTTCCTAAATTGCCTTTGTCATTTATGTGCAACACCTTGCTTATATTCTTGATATGCATCAACAATACAAGTTCTGCAACAAGACTGGTATATGGCCTACCCTCAACAAATGAATATATATGATTGTGTCTTAAGTAATAGGCTCAAAATCTCATCAAGTAGGAATTTAGGATACCGATTACACATGAGTTTATTATATCAAAAGCTTGTTAACCCTAATCAGGTATCCTCAACATTTTCAAAAATAACTTGCTAGAAATACTATATTCCACAACTTAAAGAATATGAGCATGACCTAGGATCTACATCAATCTTTTGATAAGCAACAAGCTAGGGATTTATATTGAAAATTTTGGTCTTTAAACACAATAAACTTCACTTGAAGATTTGCGAAAAAAAAAATTAAATAATCTTTTTAATTTTTTCTGAAAACATTTACCAAATCCCCTCATCCTCACACTTAAGATATACATTGCCCCCAATGTACTAACTAAATGTTACTATTAGTGTGAAAACAAGGGAATTTTAAGATCAGACCCAATCTTATCATATTCACAAACCATTTACAATCAGTCGGGGACTCGCCATCAATAACCGAAAATAAAAACTAACTACAAATTAACTATTTTTAACAATTAATAAGAGAAACAAATGCACCTGGTTATGTCTTTATGGCAGGATCTTCAATTGTACTAGTGATCTTCAACATCTCGTCCACTAATCTACAAAACATAGTACAACCCATGTAGAAGCGTACTTCTCACTTCATAATTAACACCTCATATTTAAATCAATAATGCACCCGTTTCCCACACTTAAAGTATTATATTGTCCTCAATGCAACTTTTAAGTGAAAATTTGATTTAAAAATAGTTAACTTATTAAATAAATATAAAAAATCACTTTAATGATAAAAATCCTAAACTCACTTTTGTAGGAATCACGATTGCATTTAGCATATGCAATAAGCCTTTTAAACCATCTGGTAGACCCAGGTGGACGAGTGTAGTCTCATGAGGGTTTCTAGTAAACACACCCACAAATTTCTTAAATTAAAATAAAAAAAAAATCATAAATAAACAAAAACAAGACTAAAAAAAACACAAAATATCTTGGGTTGCCTCCCAAGTAGTGCTACGTTTTAGGTCTTCAGCCAGACCGTACCCGTCAACCCTCATGGTGGTCGAATGATGTGCTTTCCTCCGGAATTTCCTAAGTGTATTTTCTTTAAATGATCCGGTAGGTTTTCTAAGTCATTCCATTTTCTTCCAAACACCATCTCCATAACTTGAACATTCATAGGATCAGGTGGATCACCCGTTTTTTTTCTTCCTTGTTGGTTTATCCTTCATCATGTCCACCTTCCTAACCAACTCTTTATTTTTTCTTAGATCTACAAGCTTAGTCCTGTTTTGTTTAAAACCAATCTCAAAAGTGGTGTCCTCACGTATATGTGAAATATAAGGAGGAACACGCTCGTTAGTAATACTTGCCTCACTAGGTTCATCATTAACAAAATAATTGATAAGCTTGGAAAATATATCAAAACTCAACTTACGTGTTTCCAAAGTCATGTCAATTGTTCCTTCTCGGCAGTTAGTTTGAGCATTTGTAGTTGCTAAAAATGGTCTACCCAATATGATTTGAGGTTGCTCCCACGTCCTCTGGTATACATAATCAAGTACCATGAAATCTACACGGTAGTAAAATTCTCCCACTTTGATTACACATCTTTCACCATCCCTCGAGGACTTTTATGAGTTAAGTAGGCTAACACCACGGTGGTGTCAACTTCTTGGAGAGGGCCAAAATCATATTGATCATACAACGTACCTGGCAGAATGCTAACACCAGCTCCATAGTCCAAGAGACCCCTGCTGATTTTAAATTTCCCTACTTTGATTGGAATTAGAGGTGCTCCTGGGTCACTCTCTTCAACTTCCTCATCTTTTTCCACTTCATCCTTTTCCGTTTCTTTACTTTCAATAACTTTTTTTTTTGGTGTAACTGCAATTTCATATTCATCATAACTTGAGATCATACTTACTGCATTGATTTGCACACTCCTTGTGTTCTTTATACTTGAGCTTTGATGTTGAAGATTTAAGGTGGTGTCACTAGGGAGTTTGCTAGGATCTCGTCTCAATTGAGCCATCTCTTCTGCTATTTGTCCAACTTGCTTAGCTAATGACTTCGCTGTTTTGTCTCGTACCTCGTTATCTTTCTTAATCTCTCTAAGAAAGTCCATTATTTCTGATGAGTCGTTTGAGCCTCCTTGGTCAACATTAGGTTGAAAATTTCTTTGATATCCTTTGTTATACCCCCTTTGGTTGTAACTTTGGTTGTTATATGATGGTTGGCTATTCTGGTATGGTTGACCTCCCTGATTTGGTACCTGAAAATAAGGATTAGATTGGTTAGATGTGTTAACATACTTAAAATTAGGATGATTACGTAAACCTGGATGATATGTATTAGAATTCATATCATATTGATTTCGATCACCATATACTTGGTTGACCTCTTCTTCAGCTCGACCCAATTGCATCGGGCAATCCATAATGGCATGTCCCAAGTCACCACATCCTTCACACATGGGAAAATCTGGGCCGCCTTGTGGTGTCACATTTCCTCCATTAAGATTCAAACTCGCCAGTTGACGTTCCAACATTTGATTGGCTCTCTCCAATTGTTCTAACCTTTCATTGGCATTAGTAGTGCATGCGGATCTAACAATGGCATGTTTCTTCTTCCGATTGGATTGAGCTTGCCTTTTTGAGTTCACCGTCATCTTCTCTAAGAATTCCCAATCCACCTCCACATGATTTGAAAGAAATGTTCCTCCCGTGGTGGTGTTCACATCCTGGATGTCATCGGTGGATAAACCATCATAGAACGCATTGATTAACTCCCATTGTGGAATACCATGATGAGGGCAATTTCTTAACAATTGTTTAAATCTTTTCCAAGCTTTATAGAAAAGCTCACCCGGTTGTTGTTGGAAGTTCTGAATATTAGCCCTTGCATCACTTGTTCGTTGAGGTGTGTAGTATTCTTCCAAGAATTGTTGTTGCATATCCTCCCACGTAAAGATGCTTGCGGATGGCAAAGATAAAAACCATTGTTTTGCAGCATCCTTCAATATGAATTGAAACAATACTAGCTTTACTTGATCCGATGTAAACCCTTGTCCTCCAATTATGCCACACATCGCTTCAAATTCAGAAATATGAAGATAAGGTTCCTCAGTTCCCTTACCATAGAAAGATGGCAACATGTTCAATCCTTGTGGTTTCACTTCAAAAGATCTACCATGTGCAACAGGGCTTACTATTGGAGATGAGTTGACTGCAATTTGGGGTCTGAAATGGCTTTCAACTCCTCGGATTGGGGCATGATGATGGACTTGTGGAATACCATCATGATGTTGAGGAAAACCGGTTGAAGATGTTGATTCATTGGTTGCCTCATGCCTCTTGGTGGACCTTGATTAGCGGTTTGAAAGATTGGGTTAAAATGTTGATTATAACCTTCTTGATGTTGATAGCCATAGTTAAACCCAAATACATCTTCATCTCCCCCTCTATAAACAACATTTGAATTTTCATGCCCTATTCCATCATCCTAATTCGATACCCGATCCCTTATGTCCTCATCGTCATTAACACCATCATTCCGGCTCGAGTTTGATTGATTGAACTGAACTGAAGGATTTCTTGTAACCTCATAGTTAACATTTCTAACCGGTTCTTGCTGAATAGGTAGATTGGGTTGTAGGTATATATGAGTATTTTCACCCATTTGGAATTGTGGTGGTTGAGGTATAGGGTTTCCTTGAACTGGGTTAAATGGCGGTGCTTGTTGCTGAGGTGGTGGAGTATTTTGTGGTGGGAACATTGGGGGAGGAATATCACCTAAAGGTTGTTCTCTTTGCGGTGGAGGTTGATTAGACGGAGCACCTTGATTACTCGAGTTATTCATATTGTTGAGTGGATTACTTTCCGGTGTTTTGGAAAGTCTTCGTAAGATCCGACTAGCTTTGGCTGATGAAGCTCCTTCTTCAGACCAAGTACCTCGTGGAATAGGAGCTATTGAAGGATTTGCTTTGTAAAAGACTCGGTCGTCTCGTGCTGTTTTTTCAATCTCAGGATCAAAGAGTAACGGTGAAGTCCTTCCGTAATGTCTCGTATGCATAAGAGCCTTGAACTACCTACACACAAGAAACAAATACCCGTGTAATTCCGAACGACGAAAACAACAAATAAACTAAAAACAAGAAAAAGAAAATATTTTTTATGGATTTTTTAAGAAAACAAATAACTATTACTAATACTAAGCGCAACCATTCCCCGGCAACGGCGCCATTTTGATCGATGTCGTGTGGTTGATCAAAAATATTAATTAAAGGGTCCTTAATCACCCTTAATAGTAAAGGGTAAGAAGGGTGTCGAATCCACAGGAAATCACAGGAAAGTGCTAGTAACGATCAACTAAAAGAATTAAACATTGCAAAGTAAATTGATTTATGGATTTATTTGAGAAATAGTTAAATGAATAAAATAAAATTTTAGGTTTTTAATAATCTTGGAGAAAAGTAACCCACTTTAGGATTCAAGTTTGGCAAAGTTATAATTTTTCTTTAATGAAACCCAGTGATAAGTCATTAATGGTGACTTAAGCATGATATGATTAAGTGATAATCATGGATTAAAGCTTAAAGGGCCTTATTCACATAATTACCAATTTGAACAATGAAACCCTAATTCTAATAATCAATCACACAATGATTAAAGACAACCAAAGTTATAGAATATCAAAATTAGGTTTAAGCATAATCAAACCATTTAAATAATCAAATCATAAATTGAATCCAAACGAACTTAAAAGGTTCAAGATCCAATCCCGAATCTAGGTTGCAAACTAAAAAAAATAAGAACTTGCACAAACCCGTCCCCCGAAGTGAATCACAATTGATTTAGCCTTGCATCATCATTGATTCATCAACAAAGTTGTAACTGATCATGTAAATCCGGATGAATTTGATGTTGGAAGACCTTTTGAATGATGGAAGATGGTTACTTTTCTTCCAAGATTGATGTGTATAAAGGTTTTTTTTCATCCTAGGGTTAATCCCTCTTTAAAACCCCTCAAATTAGGTTAAAATCCACCAAAACGCGGCGATCGGCGTCGGTGGCGCCCCCAGCACCATCTGGGCTGAAAGTTACTGACCAACAGTGGCTCTGACGGTGTTTCTGATGGTATCGGCTTCAGTGGCGCCTATGATGGAGTCGGTGGTGCCACCCCCTGCACAAACTTGATTCTCATGTGTAACTTTTCTATATCTTTTTGTTGATAGGTCGTGGTCCCCGTAACTCTTTTCCTAGCTCAAGTTATACTCGTTTTAAGTTACCGTTATCTTGAAACTTCTCTTTTACAAATCTTCACCTCCCGAGCTCCAATTTTAGTCCCGTTTCTTCCCACTTTTTCGTATTCTTCACATTTATACTACAAACACAATAATATCCCAAAAGTAACTCTATTTCTCATAATTTGACACGCAAAACACGGAATTAAAGCCTTTAAACATTGAACCTTCACCACCCGATCAGAAACTCCAAAGCACAAGCTTCTGCCAGTAGACGATCTAAACCTAATTCAGTAAGATCAACTGTAGTTGACTATGAGACAAAGGAGTGGATTGCAGTGTTAGAAAAACAATTGGCAAGGTTAGAGCGAATGGGTGCAAAGGAGGTTGCAACTGTAGGACACGATGTATGTGAAGAATGTGGTGAGTTGGGTCACAATGTTGATGCTTGTCAGTTGGTGATGGACAGAAAAGAGGAAGTTAATCAAGTTTATGGAGATCGAAAGCAATTCGATATGAATTCTAATAATTATCATTCAGGATTGAGAAATCATCCTAACTTTAAGTACGGGAATGCTTCAAGCCAAATGAATCCTAACTTCCAAGGTAATAACCAAGGTGCTCAAACATACCATAACCGAGCACATGGAAATTACAATCCAAGTGGTTATCAAAGAACTTCGTATTCTCAAGGAAACAATCATAGGAGTTACAACCATGGAGGCCAACAAGGAAGTGCATCACGAAACTATCAACATAATTCTCAAACTGGAGTAGCTAGTGGTGAAAAATCTACAAATGCAAAGTTGGATGCTTTGATGAATATGATGAAGGAAAATATGCAAGAGAATAAACGGGAAAATGAAATCAGAGATAAGGCTTACGAAGCATTAAACAAACAAGTGGGTCAACTAGCAGAGGATGTGGCTCAAATCAAAAGAAACCCCTGGAAACTGCCAAGTGACACCACAATCATTCCTCAACATCAGGGAGCTGCCACAAAGAATGTCAGAAATATGCAAATCAATCAGGTAAGTACCCTTCGTAATGGTAAAGTTTATGATAACAAGGTTGGTCCTCCACTACCATTCGTAGGAGGGGTGGTGGAAGACGTCAATAGTGATAGTAAAGATGAACAGGAACCTGTTTCAACAAAATCAACAAAAAAGATAACATTTCAAGAGGTAACTAAACCTGTCTTAAAAGATAATGTAGACAAAAATAAGGATAAGGCAATGGAGAGCAATGCCATTCCTTATCCTTCAGCTTTATTAAAACCTAAAAAGATAGTAAATAAAAGAGGCCCACAATAAGAGGAGATGTGGGAAATTTTTAAACAAGTTAAAGTGAATTTACCTCTTTTGGATGCAATAAAATAAGTTTCTGCTTATGCCAAATACCTGAAAGATATGTGCACTCAAAAATGAACCCACAAGTTCCCTAAGAAGCTTGATGTTCCAGCAAATGTAAGTGCCATCTTGTCAGGTGATCTTCCACCTAAGCTTAGGGATCCAGGAGCGCCCATTATTTCTATTCAAGTTGGTGAATTTCAAGTTGCTCGGGCATTACTCGATCTTGGAGCTAGTGTTAGTATTCTACCTGAGAGTTTATATGACCAATATGACTTTGGTCCCTTGCAAAAAGCCAAAACCACGGTAGTGTTGGCTGATCTCATAATGAAACTCCCTCGTGGCATAGTAAATGATGTCATTGTCAAGGTGGATGACTTCTACTATCCAGTTGATTTCTTAGTTCTTGATTATACTTCATTTGACAAAACTAAACAATCTAATGTCATACTTGGTAGACCATTTTTAGCAACGGCTAATGCACAAATTAATTGTCGAGATGGAATAGTTGACATGACTTTTGGTAATCATAAATTAAGTGTCAATGTGTATGATAAAGTAACTAACTCCTCTGTTGATAAAGAATGCTTTATGGCAGATATTATGGACGGGTGTGAACCTTATAAAAATGAGGAGCACGTCGAGGAGACGTGTGTTGTTTGTGACAGGTTAGGTGTTGATCATGTATATGAGTTGGATGAAGAAGAAAAGAAACTTGAAGTGTCTGCTATACATGTAGGAAGACCACCATGGACTCATCAGGTGAAGCCTCTACCTGAACACATTGATTCTCAGTTAAAGCCATCATTAGAGATTACAACAAAAGTAGAATTGAAGGAGCTTCCCAAACACTTAAAGTATGTATTCTTGGGAGACAATCAAACCCTTCCAGTTATCATTACATTAGATTTGGAAAGTGATCAAGAAGAAATGTTAGTGAATGTGTTGAAGGAGCATAAAACAGCGATAGGATGGACAGTTACGGATCTCAAAGGTATTGTCCATCTATTGTAATGCATAAAATCATCACCGATGCAAGTGCAAGACCGGTTAGAGACACTCAGAGAAGGCTTAATCCTAACATGAGAGAAGTAGTGAAAAAAGTTCTTAAATGGTTGGATGTCGGGATTGTGTTATCCAATTTCTGATAGCACATGGGTAAGTCCGACCCAAACTGTGCCTAAGAAATCAGGCGTTCAGGTTGTTAGAGGCGAGGATGGTGAACACATTGCCACTCGACCTATTACAGGGTGGTGAG
Source organism: Flaveria sonorensis (assembly GCA_025506505.1). Classification (NCBI taxonomy): domain Eukaryota; kingdom Viridiplantae; phylum Streptophyta; class Magnoliopsida; order Asterales; family Asteraceae; genus Flaveria; species Flaveria sonorensis. The sequence goes on along the minus strand of CM046430.1, from coordinate 49,048,280 downwards.
TGTGCATTGATTATAGGAAGTTGAAAGAAGTACATCTAAAGACCATTTCCCACTTCCGTTTATTGACCAAATCATTGAGAAGTTATCAGGTCAGAAATTCTATTATTTTTTGGAAGGATATTCAGGATATATTCATATTTCAATTCACCTTGATGATCAACAAAAGGCTACCTTTACTTGTCCATATGGCACTTTCGTATTTAGGCGAATGCCATTTGGACTTTGTAATGCCCTAGCCACCTTTTAAAGGTGCATGATGAGTATCTTTTCGGATATGATTGGGGAGTCTTTGGAAATCTTTATGGATGATTTCTCAATTTTTGGTCCTTCTTTTGAAAGTTGTTTATTTCAATTAACAAAGGTTTTAAAAAGATGTTTTGAAACAAATTTGGTTTTGAGTTAGGAGAAGAACCATTTTATGGTTCAAGAAGGGATTGTGTTAGGTCATGTAGTGTCAAAACGTGGAATTGAAGTTGATCATGCTAAAATTAAAATTATTTCAACCCTACCCCCTCCCATAAATATAAAAGGCATTAGGTCATTCTTAAAACATGCCGGTTTCTACAGACGATTTATAAAAGGATTTAGTATAATTACAAAACCATTATGTAACTTACTTCTAAAAGATGAGCCTTTTGAGTTTGATGATATGTGTTTACAGCTTTTACTACGTTAAAACAGAAATTGGTTGAAGCCCCAATATTGCAAGCACCAAATTGGTCATTACCTTTTGAAATAATGTGTGATGCTAGTGACTTTGCAATTGGGGCTGTGTTGGGACAACGGGTAGACAAGAAACCCGTGGCAATTTATTATGCTAGTAAAACTCTAAATGGTGCTCAATTAAATTATACTACTACCGAGAAAGATTTGCTTGCAGTTGTTTATACTCTTGATAGGTTTAGGTCTTACATTTGGGGAAGCAAGGTCATTATTTATTTGGATCACAGTGTCATACGTTATTTGATGGAGAAGAAGGATGCCAAACCAAGATTGATTAGATGGATTCTATTGTTACAAGAGTTTAACTTAGAAATTTGAGGCAAGAAGGGTAGTGAGAACGTGGTTGCTAATCATCTATCCAGGATTATCAACACTGACATAGATAACACTTTGGAAATTAATGAGACATTTCCGGATGAGTTTTTATTTACTGTTTCTAAGTTACCTTGGTTTGCTGATATTGTTAATTATTATGTTGCAGGTGTCATTTTAGAACATTGGCAAAAATGAAAGCGACAAAAATTCTTGGCACAAGGTAAGCAATATATCTGGGATGACCCATATCCTTTTAAAGTTAGACCTGATCAAGTTATCGGGCGGTGTATTCCAGATTTTGAAATTAAAGACGTCTTGGGACTTGTACACGCTTCTGCATGCGGGGGTCATTTTAGTGGCCAAAAAACAAGATATAAAGTTTTATGTGCAGGGTTATTTTGGCCAACTATATTTCGGGACATATGTGTTTGCTAAGAATTATGTAAATTGCCAAAAGATGGGTAGCATTTCAAAAAGGAATGAGATGCCCATGCAGCCAATTCTAGTTGTTGACATCTTTGCTGTCTGGGGAATTGACTTTATGGGTCCATTCCCAAATTCGTTTGGTAATTCATATATTCTTGTGGCAGTCGATTATGTATCTAAATGGGTAGAAGCGATTGCCACCAAAACAAATGACCATAGTATTGTTTGTAAGTTCGTTCAAAGCAACATATTTTCTCGGTTTGGTGTTCCCCGTGTGATCATAAGTGATGGGGGATCTCATTTTAAAAACTTTAATTTTCGAAAACTTCTTAAACAATATGGTGTGGATCATCGGGTTGCAACATCGTACCATCCACAAACTAGTGGGCAAGTGGAAGTATCAAATAGGCAAATCAAAGAGATTTTACAAAAAACAGTAAGTACCGACCGTAAGGATTGGTCCACCAAACTTAATGCATTATGGGCGTATCGTACTGCATATAAAACACCTATCGGTACTACACCTTATCGATTGGTATATGGCAAGGGATGCCATTTACCTGTTGAATTGGTTCATCGTGCTTTATGGGCAGTGAAAGAGGTTAATGTGGATTATGATGTCGCAGGTAAACAACGAAAATTGAGTCTGGTTGAATTGGAGGAGTTAAGAAATGAAGCGTATGAGACCATTAGTTCATACAAGGCACGGACAAAGAGAGTTCACGATGCTAAATTACAAAGAAATACATTTGAGGCAGGTCAAAAATTTTGGCTATTTAACTCACGTTTGAAATTTTTTCCAGGTAAGCTTAAAAGTAAGTGGACGGGACCGTATGTGATCAAGCGTATTGGGCATTATGGTGATATTGAGATTGAGGATCTGGATGATCACTTACAGCAAGTTGTGAATGGTTATCGGCTAAAACCATACTTAGAAGACATAGATTTAAACCCGAAGTTAGAGAAAGTGGTGAATTTAGTAATAAGTTCACCAACTTGTGATCTACATGTCTAAATATCTCGAGAAAGTCCAGCTGACGACTCGAAAAATTTAGCGCTTACGGGAGACAACCCGAGGTTTCGTTCTTATTTACTTTTCATTTTAAGTTTCTTTATTTTGTTTATGTTTTGGTTTAACATGTTTTTCAGCAAAACTCGTGCTGCTTTACGCTTGAAATTGGTAAACGCCCGGCTACGTTCAAAATATGGTTAAAGTCGAGGGAGACTTTAATTTTCACGAAGGAGTGGGAGCACCTAAGTTAAACCATAACTTAAACAATACAAAACTATAAAAAATAGAAAAATTAAAAAAATTAAAAAAATAAAAATTAAAAAATTAAGAAAAAACAGAAAAGGGCAGAAACACCTCCACCGTAACCTACGATATCCCCTCAAACTTGTCCGCAGCAGAAACACCTCCACCGTAGGCTACGGTACCCACCGTAGGCTACGGTGGACTTTAATATGAAATTTCAGAATGCCACCTAGCGTAGGCTACGGTGGCAAGCGTAGCCTACGCCAGAATCAAAGCTGGTGGACAGGTTTAGACTTAAATTTTTAGCCACACATTCATTCATATCACCCCTTTCACCCCCATAACCCATCCATATCCTTCTTCAATCACCACAACCTCCATAACCACCCTTCCTCTCTAATTTCATCATCTATTCACCAAATCTAACAAACAAATAGAGCTTCTCGCTTCGTTTTTCATAAGGAACGCATTGTGAGTGTCAGTTTTACACGAATCTTTGTCGTTTTTGTGTACTCAAAACGGAGCATGACGAACCCTAATTTTCAAAATTGGGGGTTTTTGATTTTAAAGTAATTCCCTTACAATCTAAGTGTTCCACATACATATAAACAACAAAGGTATGATATTCTTCACTTTATCATAAGATGATTAAGGAATGTTGTTAGAAATTTGAAGAATTTGAATATACATTGAACTTTGATTGGGATTGATTATAGGAAAGTTATTGATGAATTGATGCTACATATTGCCTTGATATGCTAGATTATGACATAAATTGTTGATGGTGATAAGTGTTAGGGCTATTGAACCTTGAATGGGATTGTTGAATGTGATAATTTGACTTTTATAAGTCAAACCTGTAGAATTTCATTTGCTATTCACTTAAGTTAACCAATTGAAAGGAACCAATAGCCATTATGTTAGAAATAAGTATGGGAAGGTTCTTGATCATGAATATTACACCTATTAGATGTTAAATGTTTAATTGTTCATGTTAATCTAACATGGTTTGTTGTGTGAATATGTCTAATGTGTGTAGATGGGACGAAAAGGAAAAGAACCGGCTGGGCTGGCCATCTAGAACTGAGCCAGAACCTCAACGAAGGAGAGTGGAGAGTCAGGAAGATGATGATGGGGGAACCCGTATCGGCGATTATCTGAGGGCAAAGCCAGTATGGAAGACGGGATCTTTGGAAAAGAAGGAGAGAATGTTTCATAAGCAACTATTCGTAGATAAGATGCTTAATCAGAAAGACCCTCATAGCAGATTCTTATATGAGAGGGTAGTTAATTTGGATGAATTTTGAGCTTTTGGTATCGTGCAAAAATTTAAGGCTATTGGCTAGGAAGCGGCTTTGAATTGCTATGACGGAGTGACTGACAGAAAATACATGAACCCAGTAATGGAATGGGTGGGTTTATTGAAGTATGAAGGTGGTCGATCACCACCAAAGACCATGAGGCTAGTCGGTGATGTTAGAGGCAGGGAAGTCATAATGTCTCATGACACACTAAAGGAAATTGCCAACTTCGATTCTATACCAGATAGGCGTGGAGGGAGCAAATACTTATACCCATCCTTGATGGAATTATTCGACAAGTGTCATTTACATCCTCAATGGAATCAAATGCTTTCTGAGTTGTTTTTACCAGACAATGATGGGAGGATGAGGCGAGACAAGATGAAGATACAATCAAGGTTGCTACTTTTGATCATGCAACAAAACATACTACCACGTAGAAGTGATCGAGGGTATTTGAGACATCCAGATGTGCAAATAGTGCATTCCCTCCTGACGGGTTCGCCAAGGATATCCTTCAAACATTTAGTGATGATGAATATCTGGTATTCACGCAACAAGGTGGATAAACAAATAATCCCATATTGCCGGCTAATCATCGCGTTGCTTAAACGTCAGGGAGTTATCACACCAGAGATAGATTTCCATGAGGAGGACATCCCCGTCTTTAATCTATCAAAGTTGAGTACGTTTGGTTGGTCATATGTAAAAACAGCTCATTATCATAAATTGAAAAATGCTAAAAAAATGAAGAGCATTAAGGCTGGATGCTGAACCGTTAGATAAGGGGGAAACGGATGAACCGGATAGTGGGGAAGAGGAAGTTAGTGATGAAGAGATGGACGAGGGTGGAGCAAGAGCACCTTACTTTGGTGGTATGCCTAACTACTATGACACTTATGGGGGATACCAAGGTATGGAAGAATTTGTGGTTCAACAAAGGCCGATAGATTTTGTTTCATGGACAAGTTACCAACAGGCCACCTACGATCAAAATACTCATGGATTTGAGCAGCTACATTGGGATAACAGGTTGAACCATAACCGTCAGGAGCATTGGAATCGCACTCACGCATGGAATCAAGAACGTGAAGTGAACTTAAGGTGGCAAGATGATCAAAGGAGGAGGATGCACAACGCTTGGCAAGCAGGTGAGCCGGTGATTAAACATTCGAAGATTGTAGACTACACCACTCTTACACCATATGATGGAACAGTGAACTACCCGGTCCCACCAGTTCATCACTCACCATGGCTCAACCCCATCAAGATGCGCAGCAACAACAAAGACAAGGAAGCTCATCGGATGCCTTCAACTTCGGAACGTTCTCAGACACGATGAGGAGCATCTTTGGCGATCCATAGAATCCTTACTATTGAGTACTCGCTGATCTATGATCAGGTCCACGTACTCCTTTTATCTCTTCATGTTTTCTGAATATTAAAACTAGCGTTAATTGTTTAGGTAATTGGGTGGTCAGGAGGTGTGAGACAATTTATGTTAATGGGTAAAAGGTAAGTTGGTGGTGTTATTAGTAGTATGTGTTGGTTATGGTTATATTTTTGTCCGGGTCGATTCGGGTTGGAAAAGTCATTTGTGTTGATTAATTGAATAAATTGATTTGCAAAAAAAAAAAAAAAAACTCACATGCTTAACTTAAATACCATACATTGGGGATAATGTATCTCAAGTGTGGGGATGAGGGAAAATTTGGAAAAATTTTATTGTTTTTAAGCAATTCAATCGAACATGAAAACGAGAAGTATACCAATTGATTCTTTCCATGTTTGATGTAAGGGTCCTTAGTCATGGTCTAATTCTAAGATAGCAAAAATAATTGTGTTAGCAAGGTTTTTAGAAAAAAAATTTAAGAACTGCCTAGTTAGGGTTAACAGTCTATTGGTGTAATAAAAGCATGCGCACACCGGCAACCCTAATTCCTACTTGGCGAGATTTTGAAGCTTACTAGATTGTTAGTTCACATAAAAAATTATTTCAATTGTTGAGTGTAGGCCATATGATTCTTTGTTTTAGAACTTGTGTGATTTGATACATACTGAGACAGCGAATTTGATAAATTCACATAGATGATAGAGGCAATCTACGATTTCTTTTTCTGTTAATACCATTTTCGTGTTTCACCACTTTACCTGAAATTCCCCATAGTAGCCACTTTCGAGCCTTAAACCGTTTATTTTTTACAACCCCATATCATTAAAACCCAAATCAATTTTTACCCAATGTGACTTAGTTACCACTGTTGATAACATTCGTATTAGTTTCAGTATTTGATTTCTGGTAATAAAAAGAAAAACAAAAAAAAGAAAAAAAATAAATAAATAAAAGAGAAAAGAAAAATGCAAATTGTTGGTTATGGGTTAAATATGCACCCATGATTTTGTTTTGTTTGAGTAGTAGTTACGTCAATAAGAATGTCAATAGTTGGTATTGCCTTGATTTTATATTTTAGCCACATTCATAGCTGAGCATTCCTACCTTAACCTTAGCCCAAAACCCGTAAGTCCTTTTGATGTGTGCATTGTCTATGTGTTACCTTGGAAGTTTGATTGTCACCCAAGCATATGATAACAAAGTTTCATATGTGGACCTTTTGAGTGATATATTGGTGCAATTTTCACCAATCTAGAAATAAACCGAGAGGAGTGAAAAATGGTAAGGGGTGTGTTGCATGATAATAAAATTCAGAAGCTTGTTAGGTTTAATTAGTTGGATTTTATTTTAAATTAAATGTAACATCCCTTACTTGCTAACCTAACATGATTATTGTAATTCTGGAATGGGTATAACCTTGGACCATAGCTAAGACATAGCAAGGGATTTTGGTTTATAATGTCGTTAAGTGTTTTGAATTAGATTTGCTTGAGGGCAAGCAAAGGTTAAGTGTGGGGATGTGATACAAGTGTGTTGGAATGGTGTTTTAAGTGTCTAAACGTTATATATTACGTATGATTATTCGTTTATATGCATGTGATTAAGTTGAATAGGTTAACTATGAGTTGGAAGTGATTTTGTAGGTAAAATAATAAAGTTGGAAGCTTACATGATGAAACAAGGCATTGGAAGGGTCAAGAAACAAAGTTTCAAAGTGTAGCAGAAAGACTTCCACTGTAGCCTACTGTAGCCACTGTAGGCTACGCCAGCTCAAGAAAAAAATCAGCAGAATATGCCCCAGCGTAGGCTATGCAGGCTATGCTGGCTGGCGTAGCCTACGCCAGGGCCGCCTTGGAACTCCTATAAAACCGCGTTTTTGTTATGTTTCACCCACCACTTGCCCCCCATTCGACCTAGGACGATTTGACATGAATTTTGGGAGTTCCTAGGCCTGAAATTCATCATTCCACATCTTTCTAACAAAATACATCATCCGGAATGCAAATCAACAACAGTTTTGAAGATCATTCAAGAACGATGAGCTGCTAATCTTCTCGTGATCTACTTCGGGTATTAGGTTTTGTGTGATTAGGTTTTGTTTATGTTTAACTTTGTTGGGATTAAACTTTAGAACCTATTAAGTTCTTTCATAAGTTTAACTTGTGTTTTGGTTATTTAAACAATGATTTTGGTAAACTTTTATTTGAATATCATTTAATCTTCCGGAAATTATATGATTGCAAGTTTTGGTTTCCAATTGAATCGGCATTGTGTACTAAGACCTATTAAGTCTTGAATATCGATATCACTTAATAATCGAACGTACAGAATCCCTATTAAGGATTTTCCATGAAGTTGAAGTAAACAATTACTGAAAACCAAACCTAGATCCGAAGTGGATTACTCTTTCTTATAATCATTTTCTTAACCAATTTTGATTATTTCTAATTTGCTTTCTTAGTTAATTTGTTAATTATTCCAAAAGTCTAATTTTCACAGCCAAGAGGTAATAGTTAAGTAATTTGGTAATTTAATTAATCATTGTTTTATAAATCAAAGTACAATACATCGACCACTAATTTCACGAGGATCGACAACCCTACTTACTCTAACTAGTTTAAGGTGAATAGGAACATACATAATTTAACATCTTATTTGATTGATACTTCGACATCAATCAGGTATTTCTAAGTTCGTGATGATAAGAATGAAGTAACGAAACCTAAAAGCTCATAATGCATAACAATAAGGAATTACTATAAAAATCAAATAAAATGTGACATTGTTTGAACAAATTGAAACATTATTACAATTGGTTCAAATAATATCATATTTCGTTTGATTTTGTAACTAATTTCTTATTGTTGATCATTATGGCTAAACAATAAAAGATTTTTTTAATTTTTGACAATTTTATTCTATCAAATATATTATCATATTTTAAATGATTAATATAACAAACACATAATGACACAACTAATTTAAAAGATGCAAACAACTAACCTAATACTTAATTAAATAGTCACACAATTAGCTAGCATATTACTACACAACCAAACTAACATCCAATAATACAACTAGTTCAAAAAATTTACACAATTAACATGATAATTCATTCAACTAGTTCAAATAATATACTAGCATAAATTCTAAATAGCCTATCACAATACATAATAAAGCTAAAAGAAAATAAAAAAAATACCTCAACAGCAGTAGCGACAACTCTCCGGTGACGGGTCAAGCTAGTGAAACATTATACACATAAATCGGGAAGAATCATCAACAAACCATAAATGATTACAGCTAATAATATATAATGATGGTTATTTGAATCTTACAAGTGAGATATGAAGAAGAAAGTCTTCCAACGGAGGCGAAGTTCCGGCTGTAGGGAGGCTGGTGCGTCGCTGTGGAGGTGGTGCGCCGTTGTGGAGGTGGTGTGCCGGTGTGGAGGTGGTGTGCCGGTGGGGAGGTACGGTGGCGGTGGGGAGGCTGCGAATGTGGGGATGGTGCGATGGAGGTGGGGATGGTGCGAAGGAGGGGAGGGTGCAAAGGTGGGGAGGGTGGCGGTAGGAAGGTGCGGTGGTGGTGGTAGTGGCGGTGGGGATTCCCGGTCGCGGTCGCGGTGGTGTTGCAGAGGTGCGGTCGCAGTGGTGTAGGTGGATTAGGGCGCGAATGTTTGGGGAAGAAGCATGAGGCCCGGGTAAATGTCTTATCCAATAGCGGCGACAAGTCGCCGCTAATAGTGTCGCCGCTATTGGAGTTTGTATGACCTAACCCCCGCCGTTAGATCAGGAGATTGATCAACGGCCAGAACTAACTCGAAAGGTGTGGAATGGATCGCTGATTAATAGCGGCGACAAGTCACCGCTAAAGGATCGCCGCTAAAAGTGTCGCCACTAAAAGCCTGTGTCGCCGCTAAAAGTGTCGCCGCTATTAAAAACATTTTTGTAGTGCATGTTAGTGTACATCAAAATTACACCATTGTTCCCACGTTAAAGATTTTATTTTTGTCCTGTTTTTTACCCAAAGGAACCCATCACCTTGATTTTTTCAATTAGATTGTTGGGAGAGATCTAAACTTTGTTGAAGATAAGATTATTTCATGCTTTCCAAATGCTTCATAACGCCATTAAAATTATAGAGTGAACAGTCTTCTTTCTTAACTTTGAACCAAGAGAGTACGTATGAACATTAATAGCATCTCTAACTTTTTAGACATTAACGAAACTTTAATCGGTAAGCGATCCAAGTCGGCGCCCCACGCCAATATATTAACTAACTCAGTTCCCTAATTGTTGTTGCCTTTTAACTAACCATATATATTAACTATATCTGATTTATGATAGTTTGCTTCACATTATATTTTTATTTGACATGCATATAATTTTTTTTTCTAGTACAAGAATATGCTAATGAAATTGTAGGTGTTCACCAAAGACTTAACAGTACTCTAGTTGAATTGGGTGGTGAGAAAATGGAAAAGGCATTTAGAAATTGAAAATGATGAGAATAAAATTAATTGAATATGTGTCCTAAGTGAAATGAAGTGGTTGAAAAGAACTAGAAAACAAAATAAAAATAAAGAGATAAAATCTTGAAAAAGTAACCATTTTTCAAGTTTGTTATATCATGACACGAATGATTAAAGATAAATATTAATTAATAGTAATGTGAGATAAATAAGTAAATATGACGCTTAATAATAACCATGATATATGCGAATGTCAAGATTGTATATGTATTTACGCTCATGTATCCTGATTTATAGCAATTCTTAGTTTAAAATGCATGCTATTATATACGTCTATTAAATTTTTTTTTTTTAATAAACCGTTTATCCCGTTTCACGCACAAGCTAAAACTTTTTGACGTAAGGTTATTATAATTTTACGTGGTTCATATTTGCTATAGTTTGGTACACATTTCTTTTTACGTATGATTTATATAACTTTCATAACTTATTGATTAAATAACAGCAACCGACAAATCAACTCAAAACAATGTAAAGAATCCATCTGTCTTACATAATATTTTCTTTTCATAATAAGCTAAGTCATCTTAATTGTAAGGTTTAATTATATTTCTAAGCGGACTCCAACAATATATTATGATGAAGATGCTATTAGTAACCAAACATTCTCGCCTTAAGTTGTGTCTAAAATTTGTTCCAATAGTATTAAGTTAGCAACCGGTTTTAACAAATAACACGACTTTAGTAACACAATTTGAATTGAATGTATTGTATGTTTTACGAAAGAAATATGTATTGTATGACTCTCCCTTAGGGAAGAAATGTACTACATTAGTCTACCAATGTTATATTATAGTGTAAATACATGTCGTTAAATTAAGAAAATGAAAAAAATACCTTCTAGACGTCATCAATGTAGAAAAAGACGAGAATGTATGAACGTCCATTAACTACTTGTTAAACATAATAATGTCAAAAATATACAAACCATTGTAGATCTCTAACCCTCTCATCATATGATCTATTGGTGGTAATTTCTTATCCGATACACAAGCCAGAAAAATTAGGGACTTAAGTTGACAACTTGGTCAATTTTGGTTTAGTTCCAATTATTTAGTAATAAGAACTCTAACAAGGTGGTTAGATACTTAAGTTTATCAATTCTAATTGTATTCAAATAAGTTGACCTTTTAATATATAAAGTTATAGCCAAGGTTTTAGGTTATGTGTGAGTTGTAACCAAGTATTTAAGTTATTTTTCTTGATTATAATAAAAAGTTTGGAAGTCATCTAAATAACATGTTCTTATTTTATTGATTCAGGACTTGAATTGGTATCATAGCTTGATGAATCGAGAGCCAAGTTGAAGGTACCAGGAATCGATACCAAGATCCGCAAGAAAGCTGATTGAATGGTTGTTGCCGCAAAAAGGATCTAGGATTGATCGATTTGCTAATTAAGAAGATCTAGGGTCATATGAGGCAGCTAAGAGAGATATGAGGGTAAATGATTGTTGCCAAGGAAGATCAAAGAGGCAATTGCTTGCCAACTTCGAGACACTGCTAGATCCATATTCAAAGTTGGTGTCACCATCGCTGTTTAATAGGGATCTGGTTATTGATCTTGTTTATTAGTTCCATGAACCAATGAACCAAAATCCAAGGAAACAAAAGCCAGAAGCCTTTGTTGATAGCTACCACCAAGAAGATCTAATGACATATTGATGTTTTTCACATGAACAAAGACTAGATGTATTTTTGTTTAGTCTTCTTCATCACACGGGAACAAGACAACTTGCGGAATGATAATCGAAAAGAAGAAAACAAGAATAAGCTATTGGTTTTGTGTGATGCAGAGGTCGAGGCAAGACATCATTATTGTTCACAATTGGAATTAATTTAGAAGAGAAACGGGAAGCAAGCAAGGATCCTCAAAAATACCAAGTCCTGGTGGTTAAAGAACAAATGGATAAGAAAGAAGTGGCTGAATTTGTTTTGTTTTTGTTTTGATATGGAAACAAGATACAAGAACAAGAAGGTTATGAAAGATTTCAAACCACAAGTTGGCGGTCGACGTTGTGGGTCATCAACAAGTCATATGAGATTCAATATTGTAGCTCTCTCGAGGAGGATGCAATCTAATGATGCTCCAAGAATCAAATTTGAAGAGCTTTGGGTATTGATCGAAATAAAGGACCTCGGTGGTATGTTGTATCGAACCCAGGAAAGAACTAGCGATGATCAAGGAACGCTAGTGGTTGCTTAATCAGTTGAACAATATTGCAGCCAAAGGACCAGAAGATGGTTCATACAATCGAAGGACTGGTGAGGCCGAAGAACGGTGAGGAATAAGGTAATGAGAGTGAGCGTGGTAAGGGAAACCATAAAAACATAGCCAATGATCAAATCCAATTACTTCCAAGGATCAAGTTCGAAAAGATGAAGTGTTGATCAGAATAGAAGACCTACCTAATACGGTGTAGAAATTAAAGGGTGATTAGTGGCTGTATTTTTAATTCCATTCACAAGCCGGTGAAGTTGGGTGACGTAAGTTGACAAGTCAGTCAATTTTGGTTTAGTTCCTATTATTTAGTAATTAGAAGTCTAACAAGTTGGTTAGCTCCTAAAGTTTAGCAATTCTAATTGTATTCAAATAGATTTAGCTTTTAGCCCATATATAGAGAGACAATGTTTAGGGTTATGTATGAATTGTAATCAAATTTTTAAGTTAGTTTTTTTGGTTATAATAAAATTTTTGAGAAAAGATACAATTTCAAAGGCATTAAGGAAAACTCGACCATCTGAATATATGATAATATGAATCAGATTTAAATTCAAGTTCATTAAGAAAGGCACCAAACTAGACATAAACCCCGTACTTTTCTTTCAAATGTCATAAAGACCTCCAACTATGATGCGGCATAAGGTGTGCTCTAACCTTTTGATTAATTAGGAATGACGGATCCGTGTGTAACATGATGATAAAATTCCCACAAGGACAAGTTTGACCACTAATCATGCATAGGGTTATGTTGATTCATGCCACCCTTATGCGAGTACAAACATGTTCCTTACCATACATTGGTTACGTGTGGTGTTGTCATGATCAATCATATTATTACCTTTTACTAAGTTGAAGATGTTGCACCACTTGTATAACTACAAACAAGGACTGATGTTTTGATTTAAAGGACTCGTAAATATAAGAATCATTGTCACCAATAAACAACATATCTGTAATATTGTCTAAAATTCATGTCTTAAATACTTAACTTTACGGGGAGAAAAAAGAACATATGGGAGTCCAATTTCCGCATTTTATTAAAATTTTCTAGTGCTGGAAGTACATTGACTAATTATAATATGTGAGTGTTGCTTTGCTCACAACATGATTTTTAGTCTGAGTGATAAGATTTAAAATTGCTACACGAGAAAAGGTAAATACGCACCACGTTTGTCGCATATTGTTTGTTTGTATACGTAACTAATCTTTGCAATAACTATAGAGGTATAACATACAATAAAAGTATAAAACAAAACAACCACTTTCATGATTTTCTAACAAAAACACAAGGAAATCATAAGAGGAAACAAAGAGCATACAAATGAAACTGATGGTAGTTAGAGGAACACAACATGAAAACACAAATGCCTGATTTTGAAAAGGATGCAGATCGATGTGTTACCAATATGGATCATGAGATGATAATGTAAGATAACATCCAAAGGTTAGCTGAAATATTTTTGGAGCTAAAGGATTACACACAAGTTATTGGGAAGAAAAAGAAAGATTGGATATATATAGTCCAACATTTAGCCTAGATCCAAGAAACTATAGGTGTAAGTGCAGCATCATGTGTTGAATGAAGATGAGTGATGTACATCTATTCTAAATATGTAGTTTAAAGCATAAACAAGAGGGTTTAAACTATGGTAAGTTTTATTATATAATCGTATTTCATCTATCACTACTAGATAACGAGTATGGGCAATTACTCGCATCAATTGTCTATCGAAAATGAAATTACCCACGTTTCAATTTTCGATTATTCACTAGTAATCACTTTTACCGACGGATTGATGGGTAAAAATCATTAGTTTTATAGGAAATTAAATAAGAAATCATGAAGAATGCAACTCATTCTCAATCCCCATGCAATAAAAGATAACAATTGAAATCCAAAAGGGGGTTGGAGACTTCCAGTTGAAATCTAACTTGTAGGTCCCACCTGCACACATCTGGTTACACACACAACACACACCAATTACAATATCATCCAATACAATGCCTTCAGTCTATATCCAGTTAAAATCCAACCAAACACTTGCATTCAGTCTGCTCATACTCACACTCTCAAACCCTACATTAGGATTTGCACAATTATCCCTACAACAGAAATTAAACATGCTAAAAAACAAGAAACTAACAACTAGTACAATAATAATAATAATAAAATCTTTACTAGAACCCATCTTGAGGATATCTTGTAACGGTAGGTGGTGACATTTCTGTACGACCACCACTTCCTCCAGCAAGTGTGAAGCTTTGTCCAACAGGTGCACCAACACATGTGTAGTTGTTAGTACCCTCGGGTGTCGGTGTCGGTGTCGGTGTCGGTGTCGCGACACCGTTCATGTTCTGGATGGTGAATAATGGTGGGTTGCTGGAGCATACATGCCCAATAAAGTAATCGTTTATCGGGTATTGGGACGAGTAGGGGTTAGTGAGGCGTGACGCCGATGAGGTGTACATATGTGGGGCGGGTTGTGGTGGAGGCGGTGGTGGTAGAATGGTGGTGGCAGTGCCGGAAAAGAGTCTTGTGGGATAAGCAGTACTGCCCATGTTGCAATGTGCTTGATGATGAGGATAACCTCCATGTACCACTGGTTGTCCACTACATTACAATATCAATGTGACAATATTATTTTATGACATCTATGATCATAAGGAGTTATTAATAACAATTTAACAAAAACCCTCGTAAGTTATTATATTTTCTCAATCATAACCATACACATAATCATATCGAGTAATTCTCATCCATAACAGTTTTATTATATTTTTTTTTCAACAATGCAGGAAAACGAAAAACATATAATTATAACGAATGAAAAAAATGTATACCTTAGCTGGTGATGGAGTGGGGGTAGGAGGTTATCGTTGCTGAAAACCAGTTGACGAGCTCGGTTTAGGGTTTCTGTCTCCCTTTCTGTGACCATGACAATCAACATTAGGAGTAAAATATGAAACTTTATCAATAGGTTTATAAAGAAAGAGAGTGATTACAAGATTACCAACAATTTTAACACAATATAATATGTTAAAAATCATAACTTTATCATTGATAGAGTGAAACTTAAAGATAAAAAAACAAAAGGTTAAATCCATAGCGGACAAAAGTGTAGATTTAGGTGTACGATTAGAGTGAGTTAACTCTTTTAAAGAAATTTGAAAGTATTGACAAGATGATCACCTTGCTTCATTATTTTCACACTTTGTGTTTCTTTCTTTGAGGGTGTTGTGGGTGTAAAATGTAAAACTTTATCAAGTTTTATAAAGAAAGAAACTAATTACAAGATCACCAACAACTTCTAACGCGATTAAACCATAAAAATCATAACTTTATCACCGACAGAGTGGAACTTAAAGATGAAAAAAAAAACAAAAGGTTAAGTGTAGATTTAGGTGTAGGGTTCGAGAGATTAGAGGGCGTATAAGCTAACGGTTATAAATTTTCTTTAAAAAGATGGACAAGATGATCATCTTGCTTCATTTTTTTCACACTTTCAGAGTGTTTTATGTGTGTTGTGAACTTGTGGGTGTGCTAATTTACCTTGACGATGGCGGTTCATGTGACCCCCAAGGGCTTGAGACTTACAAAACTTAAGTGAGCAAAACCTACACTCATAGACCTTCGCACTTTCATCCTTTGCGCCGTTTTTCTTTTTCCTGTAGATACCTAGATATCATCACCCAACACAAACAACAACATTTCAATTAATTCAATACCAACATTGATATGATGGGACCTCTCATGTGTTTCTTGATCATTTACTGTACACTGAAAACTTAAACACCAATCCTAAGTCCCCATCGATCAAGATTTCACCATATGGGTCGCCCTAATCTTTATCAACAATCTTTCTCCCATTTTAGCACTTTTCAAAGGCAAAATCATATTATACAACATGGGTTGTTCAAGATTTTAAAGATTCTTTTAGGGTTTGAGATGGTATAGTATATAACTATATACCAGATGTGGAGGAAGATGAATCATCAAGGGTTTGTTTGCCATGATCTCTGGTGAAATCATCTGGAAAATTGTTGAGGTCTAATGGGTTTCTCCTGAAAACATTAGAAAACAAACAGACGACGAGTAAGTTAAACTGAACAAGAAGAGAGTGATAGTTCAGATAAAGGGGTTGTGGGGTGAACCCTATGATATGATGATACATACATGGTGGTACCACCGACAGAGATAGAGAGAAAGAAAGAAAGAAGTGAGTTTGTATAAATCTAACTCTGAGAGAGAACTATCAAACTACAACAACAAGAAATAATTATAATAATAATAATAATCTGCAGATGAGAGAACTGAAGCTAAAGAAATTTATAAAGATCACTTCAGTTTAAGACTGAAATCATTAGAGGGTCCTAACTCACCCCACCCCACCCACCCCCTACCCCCCCCCCCCCCCACCCCCTTCTTTGAAAGTTCTCTATCAGTGCTTCTGTCACTCCCTAATCAGACATCTTTCTCTTGAAATGGAAAAAAAGGGACAGTGGTTCTCGTGACTTAAAAAGGGGCATTGAGTTCAAGAGTGAGAGATTAGATGGTGGTGTGATGTTAAGTAGTGTTTAAGTTGTGAAGGACTAAATGAGACCAAATTGTGGGCTGTCTCCGTTGCTCTTCGACTATTAGTTACATCCATCAATCATGTAAAGACACTATCTTTTATAGTTTTATATTTTAATTCTATTTACTATAAAGCATATACACTTTCATGGATGGGTAACTTCAAGGGAATTTGTAGGTGAAATATCTTTTAATAAAATTAAAGGGTTGTTTGATAGCATTTGAATCAGTTTTTTAATGGTTCAAATATCTGAATGGTTTATCATTTAATGGTTCAAATAACTTCAAGCAAATGTCTGAATGGTTCAGACATTTGCCTCTGAATAGTTAAGCATTATATTAATGCTGAATGGTTAAGAGGTCTAATGCTGAATGGTTAAAACCTCTTATCTAAATTAGTCAGACATTTGTCTTTAAATAGTTAAACGGTATACTAGCTCTTAATTGTTCAGACCTCTTAATGGTTCAGTATTTAATAATTCAAACATCTTATTAGTTCAGTACTTAATTATTTAGAAATTGCCAAACAGACCCTAATTTGAAAATATAGTTGTGGGTAATATCTTTTTTAACGATTTGCCAGCATGTTTTACTGAAAAATCACTGACGGATTATTAGTGACGGATTTTCAACGGATTATGATAACCACTACCATGCCATTTTTAGCAACATATTACAGCATGAAGTTTCAAACGAATTATCAACATAAAATTTTTTTGTCAGTAATTGCATTCGTTTAAAAAAACTAGAAATAATGTTATACTTATTAAAATCATATTTTTTTATAAACGTCAACAAACATAAGATAATAAAAAATACACTATAAATTAAAGTAATGTTTTTATAAAACATATAAAATAATCTTGCTAAACAGGGAGAGGGTTGTGGGGTGCTCTTGGGGTCATTGGACGCTTCAAACAATTATCGAACCAACATTTCTTCTATGGTTGATTGGAGTAGGTCCAAAAATTGTAACTATTAGTGATCCATTAATAATATCCACTTATGCTTAGTCAATGACTATTTGTCAATGATCTGTTAGTGAAATGGTCGTCGATGATCAGTAGGTAAGGCCTTCATCCGCGTCTAGTTTTCTATAGAAATTTCACCAATTGATTGTGACGTTGGTACTTCATTGATGGTAAGAGACTAATTTTATACTCGATGAAATTCCATTACTTTATAGTGATTATAACCCTTAAAGTCTCACATCACTTTTTACGCTTAGTATAGAATTTTCTCTTTTTATTTAAGTTAAATTACACATACATACATAAACACACATACACATATACACACATACATGCATGCATGCATCATACATACATACAATCGAGCTTAAAGTAGCAAATTGGCTTTAATCATACAATCTACATTCTGAATGACGTGTGTACTTAATTATAACTGATGTTTCCATTATCATAACTTGCACTTAAGATTAAAATAACCCAAGCTTAAAGTAGCAAGTTGGCTTTAATTAACGACTTGCGCATGGTTGGACATTTAGTGGAGTGGATATTAGAATTGTTTAATGTCTATTATCAATAACCATAACTATTGATGGTCACAAGTCAAATGAAATTAAGGGATAACCTTTAATAGTAATGGTTTTTCATAATCCCTGTTTTGTTTTATCTTCTTGATGTAGCAATCGTATATTGCTTGTACATCTTTGGTGTAATCTGTTAATCTTTATCCCTTGCATACGAACCCTATTTTCATTCATACGAATCCTTTGTGTGTCAAGGTAGGCTCATCTTTAAAGTATTCGATGCAATACTTTGTTAGCTTCAAACCCATCAATAATCTATGGCTGAAATCAAGTAATGACACACACATACACAGTTACACACACACACTCTCTCTCTCTCTCTCCTTTCTCTCCATCACCACCACCATAACCAATCATCACCACCACCACAACCGCCCATCATCATACCACCACCACCAATGCTTTCATACTCTCTTCTATCTTACTTTCTCTCACTCTCTCCCTCTCTTTATCTCTATCTCTCCTCTCACCATAGCTTCCCATCACCACCACCACAATCGCCCATCACCACCACCATAGCCACCGATCATGACCCTTGGCCGCTACCGTGTTTCACCCTTCCCCCACCAGATTTGCTTTAAAGACCCTTCATAGGTGCACCACCACCAGCACAGCTGCCCATAACCACAACCAACACCACCATCTTAGCCCTCTATTTCTTCTCTAGATTTACGATTTCAAGACAGTGATTTTGAATGATGGTATTAAGGGGAAAGCGTTAGTGGTGGGTGGTTACTAGGGATGAGATTGGTACCGGTAGGTACCGTCGCAAAAATACCGATACCAAAATTAGGTAAAGTGTGAATCAAATACCATACCGATTTTGTCTGTTCGTTACCGATCGGTACCGGTACCATAAAAATACTGAAAACCAAAGGTATCTAATACCGAAAACTTAATTTACTGAATACCAATACCAATTAATGTTCGGTGGATACCGATTAGTGTTCGGTGGTTATCGATATTCGATAAAATTTGCTCATCCCTAGTTGTTACATGGTGAGCGACTGTGGTGTTTGAAATCATGGAGGCAATGGTGATTATGAACAACCGATACATACAAAAAGAGAGAAAGATAGATATCGTCGTGGAGGTGGCGGTGGTTGTGAACTACCGCGAGAGAGAGAGAGAGAGAGAGAGAGAGGTGGGGGTGGAGGGAGGGGAGGGGTTTTTATTCAATAGATAGATATGCACTAAGGATATTTTTATCATTTTACAAAAAATTAATAGAAAATATAATATCGTTAGGGTTTTGGACTCGAATAGAGACAAAAATAAAACATAAGAGACAAACGGTAGTTTTGAACATTAAGGATGCAAACAGTTAAAATACGCAAATGTCAAAGACACAAATACTAATTTACTCATTTTCTTATTTTGATAAGTTTTCATCATAATTCCTTACATACACGTTAGTATTGTGTTTTTCTTTATATTTTAGGCTTGGAATTTTATATTATATACTAGTAATGAAGAGTTGTAAGAATGTCCTTGTTATATGCAGATTGAAAGCAATGCTACAAGCATGGACGATGGGGACTTGACAAAGTTAGGGCAATGGAGACAAACACACCAAATCGGTCTAGGTTATACATCTACAAGTAGCCTACGATCATATTGACTCCTAGGCCTATGATGACCCTATGTTCGTATTTGGAACCATTATGTTTGGGTTTTTGTGATTAAAATCTAAAACGAATATTACATTTTCTACCAATTTTTAATTCATACTTAACAACACTAATTCTTAAAAACGTTTGCTTTTCTTTGCATAATTTACACTTCAAAATATTCTTCTATAATCACTTGTGTTATGAAGTTATATTTCTCCTGCTTATAAAATTCCATTCAAATTGTACTTTTATAATAAATATTATATTTATTGATACATTTTGAATACAACTAATAGAAATATGTTGGCTCCATTTATATGGACCATTTACTCTATTTTCAGTAAAAAAGACGAACATATAGGGGCGCCTCACATATTTTAAGTACGAAAATGTAAGAATCAAAGAAGAAATTGTAAATAGTATATGAAAGATAACTCCATTTATTGAGAGACAAAAGATACAACGGTTAGATTATTACATTTGAAGCAATACACATATGTCTCTATGCGATCTTGACAATTATCTACTAAAATTAATTTGTATTTAATATTTTTGGTTTAGGATATCTAAATCATAATTTACTTCAGGCAATTAATTATATTAGTGAAAATTCTGAATTGATGTTTAGCCCGATATTGGATATTTGGATAAGATAAAGTGATAAACTGGTCTTGGGCCCAACCCAATTGAGAATAAAGCATTGCAGTTTGTTCTCTGTTGGGTCAATCTATTTAGACCCAGTTTTATAGAAATTGATTTACAATTTTACATAATAAATCATAGTATCTTTGATTCTTTGATAATATATATAAGTAAAACTATTTTATACGGTAAGTAATATTTGAATAATATTTTATAAACAACACGAAATGTATACAATGAAAATAGTAGTTATCGGGTAATTTTATACAAAATAAACGATAATATATGTGTTATTTAATAATAAAAACATTCAATATGAATAATAGTTATCTAATAAGTTATACGTAATATATAAATTGTTGTCTAATACTGTTTACAATAAAAAGTTTATACCTGTCGTCAAGATATTTAAGTAATTTATATGCGTGGTTTATTATTTATTTAGTTTTTGTATTATCATGTTAAAAATGTATATTATATTATCAAAAAAGGAACTAGAGTTTTGTCCTAGCGCGCGTTGCGCTCGTTAGATCATATAAATGCATATTTTCTACTTATCACGTTCTTACTGCAATTGTCATTTTGCGTGAACGATAAGATAAATCGAGGCTCAGATAAATAAGGCGGTTCATCGTGTCTGCAAACATTTCGGTTTACCAAGCCATAACAACGAACCGGTCCGTTTTTTGTTATCATCATCGCCTTTTCAAAACGACATATATATCATCCCAAGCACCCATCAAATTCAGATGACACAGGATCATCGTCATCACCATGCAACCACGGATTCAAGCAACCCACATCACATATCAACAACAAAAAAGGCAAAAACACAACGTAAGTCTCGGATGATCCATCATCGTCATCGACTCAGACAAAATAACAACCTTGTGTGTAAACGTTTATAATTGTTCATTCCCTTATACATTAACTTTACCTTACCCGGACAAAACCACGGTGGCCAACGGCGGTGGTCTCTAATCCCCTACTCCGGTGATGGAAAGTTGCGGTCAACCACCACCTGCACCCCTTTCCCTCTCTATGAAATCGGATGCGATCAAAAAGGAAAAAAGGAACCATATTGAGTACACAAATGTAACTGTACACTCCCACATACATTCATATAGGCTTAATTTGTGACCTGACGTCTATTACAAGGACTAAAGAATAATAAGCGAGTACACAAACATGGCCAAGTACGTATTTTCTAGAAAATTGGATCCAAATGTAATACCTTAACCTAACACATGAACTAAGGATGGTAACAAGACGTTTATGGTTGGGTATTGATAATCTAAGTCCCATATCTGATTGTACCATTTTGTCTCAATCCCGACTTAGTACCTATCAGCATTTCTAGTAATTGTCAATCGAGTATGAGACATACTCGCATGTATTGGTTTACTCGTTAGCTTGTTAGTTAAAAAAAATACTTTTTGGGATTTCCAAACACATTATCTATTATACCATTTTAACTTTTTTATAACATCTGTATATAACAAATGGGGAAACTTTATATAAATAGTGTATTTTCCGTACGAAATTTGATGACAGAATTATCAAGCAAGAACAAATAATAATCATGCAAGAAGTATGACACTTGCATAATATTATCACAAAGTGATAAAATTATCACAAAGAATACCTTACTACGTGATAATTTCATATTTGCATGATAATTTTGTCTCTCCGCGATTAATTATAACACTTATGTTATAATTAAACCCATAATATTTCTTCGTGTGTGCTTACTTAGTACGAAAATATCACTTTGTATAGTAAACTTTATCTATAACAAATATAACATTTAAATATGATAACTTACATGCATATCAATTCATCATAAAATTGTTTGAGTTATTTAAAATATGTAAATTTCATAATGATATAAATTACAAAAGATAAGTTCCTACGTCATGTATACAAATCATACATAATATCATCAAATACGTATCTAAAATAAAAACATATTCCAAAAGAAAATTAAATTTTCCACATAATAAAACCACCAGTGAAGTAATGGTAGTCAATGGTTAAAGAAAAATAAAAATAAAAATAAAATTAAGTTTTTGGGTATTCGATTCAGGTAAGAGGGTATATGGCTCAAGTAATCAAGTTAGGTATCCCAAATTTCATACATGTCGCATGTCGATGAAAATTTTAAAATTAATCTAATACTCGGACACGTACTGTGTTGAATGTTTTGAGTATCCATGTCGGGTTCGGGCTTTCTCTTCCATCCCTAACATGAGCCATCTATATAATTTAATCTAAATTATATAATATCATAATCTTGCTTAATCAAACCATTTCTAAAGCAAAATACTAAATCAGCCTAAACGTGTGTCTTCAAATCAACCTCACACACATAACGATTAATATCTTGTTTTTTCGAATCTAAATCTAAATAAAATATATATTTATGGTGAAACATCAAAAAAAAGTTCCCCATTGCCTATTAATTATTCAGATTCTTGTCTTGTAATTCTAAAACTCGAATTTCGTATTGGTTGGTGGTTAAAAAAGCTATTAAAAAAAGTCACTAATTTAATGTTGTATTATTCCTTGAAAAAAAAATTAACAATCAAACCACAAGAATCTTTGATATAATCAGATGCAGTTCGTGAGGAGGACAATGATGGTGCAATGCAATTACTACATTTGTTCATGAAAACTTATTTTTTATCGTTCAAAAAGATATTTGTCTTTCATGTTTGAGGTTAACTTCCATTTACAACAATTTAATCTCATGTCTTTTGTCATATGTGTTAGTGCATATATATAACTCATATATTTCAACTTTATTGTACCAAAACATAATCGTTTGCGTATACCATTTATTGTTCTTTTTAGATACTTTATGACGTGAGATTGATACGCATAAAAATTACAGATAAGAAGATGTGCATTTTAAATAAAGTTGATTAAAGTTGATTGAAGAACCAACAATTGACAAGTGATGACCCAATTTATCACACATGTTAAGATGAGTCACAGAACAATTGTAAGTAATCAAAGTCAATGAACCATAGATCAATTGGTTTGATAGAAGACATTTCATGGCTTCCCAAAGCAAATGTCATGAATTCGAGTCTCATTTTATGCAATATGTTTCAAGTGGGCCAAGGTTTTACCATAGTGGGTCTTTGGGTGGTGAGTTTTCCCTAGAATGATTGGGCGGGCCAAGTCATCAGAGCTGTCTATGTTTATGGGCGTGAGTAGCCTTTCACCAATGGGTTTACCGGGTAACTGGGCTTAAAGTATTCGTAGATTGTTCAAAAAATTAATCAAATAAAAAGGTAACCTTGTGTAGAGATAAAAAATAAATATAAAAAACTGTGAAAATAGGCTTTATGTAATGATATGTTATATCAATAAAAACATTACTATTTCTATTTCTCTTTTAGTTTTGTTTCAAAATGGAGAGTCTGAAGGATATAAAACTCGATTAGTAGTAGTTAAGGAGATACTCTAACATATGTGATATGCCACCCATGACCATTTAAATAACAAAACTTGATACTCTTAGTGTCATGTTCTTCATAGTAACTGTTTGATACCGACAACTTTATCAATATGGTGTGTACAATGCATTCTTATATAAAGAGTTAAAGTAGAAGTCTTTATGGAAGTACATGTTGGCTTTAAAGATGGTTTCAAAAGACATTATGAATATATGAGTCAATCATTAAAAAAAGCTAGCTCACAAAGAACAATACGAATGGCCGATAGAAAATGTATAGATTTGGCACGTATATACAAGACTGGATTTAGCCCTATGCATTATACAATATTTGAAGACCTACCCTTAAAAATGTATTATTCTTGGTCACAACGGAGTGATAGACATCTTGATGTGTAGGTATACTTTAATCCAAAATGCACAAGAAAATTAAATAGTCGAATGTCCAGTTTAGGGTAGAGATTTCTAAGAGGAAACTAGTAGCCTAGAGAAGTGAAAACCAAAAAGTTGCTCATATGTCAAGTATTGAAGTTGAATTTCACTCATTGCAATGAAATTAATTAATAACTGAACAGGTTTCCTTCATCTACATTATTCAATTTATTTCATGTCAAGTTTCATGTGAAGTTTCAGTCAGTGTTTCCTCGAATTCTTTTAACACAATCAAATAAAATACAATGAAGTGCGTCAACCTTTCATGAAAAAACACTACAAGAAATTGAACCTATTGTGATGACAAAAGTCGTCTCTATAGACCCAAATGGTGTCCTGACGACAAGTCGTGATCATATTTTGACGCTATAACTTCTCTATGGTCGATCTAAAATATGAAGTTTTTTATGATGAGGACATGTCATATGTGGAATGGTGGAGGGATTGCTACCCCGTCATTTTTGTACAAATACCATTCGCAAAATTATTTTACTTATCTAATTACAATACAAGAAATGAAAAGAAAGTGATAAAGTTACATTACAATCAAATAAAAAATACAAAAATTAAAAGAAATATGATGACGATAAAAAAGAAGAAGATGGCTGAAGATTTGTTTTCAGCAAGACCACTTAAAACAAATTTTAAGTCTCCTAGGAGAACTTGTTTATTTCTCAGAGTAAAACTGACGAAGTAATTTGTCTATCTAAATTGTACCTCAAAGGAAAAGATGAAGGTGATGAAAGAATTGTTGGAAGTTCGTTAGAGAAAAAGAAAAAAATAATAGCTCTTGAAAGTTGGTGTTGTGAGGTGCACCTTTCAACCACAGCTATCTTAGTATTTATAGTTGAGAATGAGTTAAACATCTCATTCTCTCTTAATCATGAGTTGAAACACCTATTAAACATGAGTAAATATCTATCTATCTATCTATAAAAGCGTAATTAGGATGTCACATGTCACTCTCATGTTACTCATCAAAAAAAAAATTTCCGTCTAAGCTAACATATTATTTTAGTCAAGTTTTTTTATTTTAAGAAACTAAATTAATAATAATAATTCATTTTGTTTTGAATTTAATTTTTTTTAGATTATCAATTTAATTGTGTAATCATATTGTTTTGAACTATACATATTTTTTATAGTCGAACAAGATTCAATTTAAAAAAAAACTAAAAAGAAAAACAATATTTATTGATATATATATATATATATATATATATATATATATATATATATATATCAGGTTAGTGTGATTTTAAGACAACTGGTTTTTAAATTTATATGTGTCAATTATATGTTATATTATTCAAAAAAATATATGAATATTTATAACTTATAAATGTAACTTTTTCTTTTCATTGTTATAACAATACGTAACTTAATCAATAAATTATGTTATTTTCATATTTTCAACACGTGTATTACACGGGTTTACTAAAGCTAGTTTATCGTATACCATGAGTTGAAACACTCAACTTTATGGTTTTTCAACATTGGTGTTTCATCAGATTTATTATTATTGGCTTTTAATATTTTATAACACTTAGTTTTATTATTTTAAAATTTTCACAAAAATTCCAACAATTCTTACAACATAAAAATATTAGCTAACTAGTCTAATACCCTATGTGTTATACCGATTGAATAAGCAAAATATCAAATAGTTTTTAATAAAAAGTTTAAATTATAAAATGATATTCTCAGATATAATATGATTGAATTACATATAAGTAAATACTTCAAAATAATATCATTTCTAACTTTTATTTTATAGAATTTTTTTAATTCTTTTTGTTAAAATAGTTCGTATTTCATAAAAAAATATTTAAGAAAATTTATGTATGGTATAATTTTTTTAAAGTACACTTTTTAATAAAAAATTTATAGTTTTAAAATTTTACAATATTTATTTTTTAATTTGAAATAAATTAAATAATATATATATAATTATTTGATTTTAATAATCTCAACTTTTATTTATTGAACGGGATTAATTCTAACTCAAAAAATATTTATAATCATTTTTAACTTCAAACTTATTTTTCTAATGATTCATTACTAACTTAAACCTTGTCATATAAGATAGATGTTTACACTAAGCTAGTATAAGGTACGATGATTCACAACTACACCCACAAGTTAGGCATGTGAGATGTCAGTACTAACTTAAAGGGAGGTGTTTGAAAATTACACGTGTAATACAACTGTGATAATGAAATATTTAAAAAAATAAATTCTAACCGAATATAAATAATTAAATTTATATAAATTATTATATAAATCACCCACAACTAGCCTTATTTGAAGATCAAAATTATTATATAAATCATCCACTTGTAATACTCTCTATATGACTATATCACTAAAAACAATTATCTTTCTCTTTAGCACCTTCAACAACGTCAAGCCACGCAAAGACATGGATGCAATTTTTGTAAAGTTATATTAGAATATTAGAAGGCTGATGCAACAAAAGAAGCCAAAACAATCAAGGAGCTTCCTGCATGCATGCACTGATGTACAAGGTAGAAGTTGCTTCGAAAGTTTTACAATCTTCACAGAAAATATTCTATGTGTAAAATCTTCCGAATCCAAAGTCCAAATCTTCCGAAGCCAAAGATGAAGTCTTCCGAAGCTTCAGAGACAAAGTCTTCCGAAGCCAAATGGTGTGAAGACTGATTTCTTCCGAAGACAGAGAGGACATGCTTTCTCTGATCTACTTTTTCATAAAGCTGGCTTACTTTCCGCTACAACTCTGAAAACTCATCAACTTATACAAGTTGGCGAAAAGGTCCATGCTTTTGTAAACTGTAGATTATGGTCTTGGGTCTGCAACTTTTTACTTTGTACATGTTATCCTTTTTATAATATAAAAGGATGTGAGCTATGGCATGTCATAGTCACTAGTCAAAAGACAATCTGTCTTTTGACTCTACATTGATCTTGTTTTCTAGATTAGTGTTTTCAGCTGGCTTTCAAAGTATTGACGACTGTAGGATGTAGTATAAAGTATCTCAGGTTCTTGTATTTCTTTTTTATGCTTTGTAACACTTGTAATAAAACTTAAGAGCAATATACAGCATCCTTGAAAACCATATTCGTCTGTTCTTGTTCTTAGTTCTGTCTCAGTTACTTATGTTCTTAGTATCATTTACACAAACCCGGTTCCCCATTTGATCTGTTAATGTAACATCCCACATTGGTTGGGAAGGTGAACGAAGGCTTCTTTATAAGGGGCTTGAGACCTTCCCCACTGTGACTCGTTTTGCCTGGGCGATGGTGGTACATCCCGGTCCAGGTGAAGACAAAACCGTGAGGCGATGGTGGTTCGTCCCGGCCAAAGCGGACAATATCATGGTGCGGTTACGCTGGGCTGTTACAGATGGTATCAAAGCCAGGGCCGTGCCGGTGTGCCAGCGAGGACGCTGGGCTCCCTAAGGGGGTGGATTGTAACATGTCACATTGGTTGGGAAGGCAAACGAAGGCTTCTTTATAAGGGGCTTGAGACCTTCCCCACTGTGACGCGTTTTGCCTGGGCGATGGTGGTACGTCCCGGTTCAGGTGAAGACAAAACCGTGAGGCGATGGTGGTTCGTCCCGGCCAAAGCGGACAATATCATGGTGCGGTTACGCTGGGCTGTTACAGTTAAGTGTTCTAAAACTCTCCTCATTGTGAGACTGATTGTATCGACCACCCTTTAACCGGTCCTGCAATTTTTTTTAAAAAAAGCACAATAAATCGATTAAATTCTATTTGTCTTGAATCTATTTTCCCTTTATGTTGTGGGGATCTATAACCTTACTTGATGTGATTTTAGTGTGTTTACAACTTGATTAACTTTTGTTGTTGCTAAGATTGTATCCAAATCTAATGGCTCCAAACACATAGTTTTATGGTGTACAACTTACAAGGCCTGGTTACAACTTGTAATGCATCTTGTACTACTTATAGTGAATGGTGTACAAGTGTTGTACGCGGACGATTATGTATGTTTTATACTAATGTATTTTGACAAATGGAATATCAGAATATGCATGATAGCGTCGACAAATATACAACTAAAGTAGAATTTGTATTGAACACCTAATCGATAACATCAAATATTATTTTTGACAAGTTTACAAGTGTTATTTATAAAGAGTATGCATTAAATTAAACCAATAACCATTAATATTTGTCTTTGTTAATAACCGATGTATAACAGAGAGTAAATTATATATCCATAGATGATTACTTCAAATTTCCCATGTATCATAGCAAATATAGGTCATGCTTGGGATTGTTTATTTTGGTTGAAAATGAATTTTGATAAAAATAACTTATTACCTTATAACTTTTTAAAAAAAAGTTTTAAAAAAATGTTTGAATTAACTTATAAACTAAAAAATTATAAAATGATAAAAAGAACGTACTTTTAAAAATGAAAGAATTAATAAGAGTTAACACAAGAGTATGGCAGGAAATTAGATTAAAGAAATTTTCAGAAGAATGAGTGGGATAATCAAGCTCCAATAAATCATTACACCAATGCTTGACTTTATTGACAATAGTTTCTTTTTCCAATTGTTCATTCCCGGGGAGAGGAAGAAGTAGATAGAGCAAAGACCTCCTCTTTCCGTTCGCTCTTTCTGTTCGCTCTTCCCAAAGTGAGCGAATTGCATGTGAGATCCGTAGGGGCTTATAGTTTAAATTGAAACGCATCGCTCATAACAGTGATATTGTAGGTTCGAGCCTTACTAAGCCTACCACCCCCTGCTCTTCTCTTTCATCCCGAAAGTGGTAGTGAAAGGAGACTGCTTTTGCTTTGAATGCTTACCCAATCTCTTTGGCAGACAAGCGGGGTACAAATTTCCTCCTGCTTTGTGCGTCGGGCCGAGTATGTGCATTCATCCTTGTAACTTACAGAAGGGAGGATCTCATGCTATCATTGAAAGACTAGCGAAGCCATGCTTGTGAATCTGCTATTTCACCAGCTCATCCGAGTAAAGTGGTAGTGAAAGGAGACTGTTTTTGCTTTGAATGCTTACCCAATCTCTTTGGCAGACAAGCGGGGTACAAATTTCCTCCTGCTTCGTGCGTCGGGCCGAGTATGTGCATTCATCCTTGTAACTTACAGAAGGGAGGATCTCATGCTATCATTGAACGACTAGCGAAACCGATGCTTGTGAATCTGTTATTTCACCGGCTCACCATTTATAGAAGGAGCCTAAATGCGTTGCTGCTGGTTGGTTTGCATGACTTCACATCGTTCCTTCTTTCGAAGATTGAAAAGACCCGCGATAGTGTGGTGGCCAAGGGGTTCACTCAGAAAGAGGACATCGACTACACCTTTATTTTCATCTCAATTGTCTCCTCAGCTCTTATAGCTTTGGTGGGGCCATCCTGTAAGGTGCCATTGTCGGTGGCTTAGCCCCTGGTTCCAGATATGCTTTTTGATCAGTGATTCGTTGGCCACTAGATCCATGGATCCCATCTTATTTTCAAACCTGGTGGCTCGGTTGATTGGAACTCTTTTAGGCTAATCTTGCATACTAATTCTAGCGATCCCCATAGTTATGAAACCACCAAATCCAAATCTCATTTTATAAGGGCAACCAACGCATAGTGAAAAACAGGGATCCTTTTTCACATACTTAACAAATGCAAGTAGAATCTTCGAACTTAAAGAAAAATGGGATTGTCCTCCATCTAAAAAACGGAGGCGTCAAGAGATTCAAAAGTTAATAAGTAACAACTCTTTACTTTTTGAAACCTAGTATTTACCCTATATAAAAAATACTTTGGGATTGCTAAATATTTTTTTTACTTATTAACTTCTCAAAAATTAATAAGTTAAAAAGTAGGTTATAAAAAAAAAATACCAAACACCCACATGATAGTCAAATTCAATACATTGTTAAGTTTTGCTTATTTTTGGACCGAGTCTACTGACTTGGCCAACAATGGATTTCTTTATTTATTGGTAAGAAAAACTACCATAAGTTATGGTATTATAATTAGAAAATAATAATAATGCTAAGATTAGAACCCATCATAACATGGAATTCCTACCAGGTAACATATACTATATATATAGACATAAATAAAATAGACGGCTCTAAAATTTAAAGCCCCTTGGGTACTTTGCTAAAGAGACGAACCGGCCTTGTGACGTTACACAGATTTACTATTTTGTGATTATTATTTGATTCGGTTTATATTTTGAACTCGCGTGAAATTACATACCTATTTAAAGAGGAAGGAAAGGAACAGTGATTTTATAAATATTGTCCGTTCATTTTGATCTACGGTGGGGAGTTGCTGGTGTGTTCTCTGCTAGGTGTCATCAATAGTAAAGATGTCTCTTTATCTATTGTTTAGAACTTTCTTTTAGAGAGAGAGAGAGAAAGAGAGATAGAGAGAGAGTGGGTGTGGTTTTGATACCAACGGCTTCACTCCAACGGTTCTACCTGTAATGTGGTTTGTTATAGTTTTTGGATTTTTGATGTCGATGATGGGGTCTATTTTGTTTTTTCCTTGATGTCAATGATGCTAAGCGTTGGCTCGCTTAGGACTTTGTTGTTCATGTTGTCCATGAGTTTGAGCATTAGCTTTTATGAGATGTTGCTAGCCATGTATTCTAAGACATTGTTACTATGTTGGTGATCTGATTTTGCTGGGTGAGGTTATTGTTTGCTTTAGATGGTTCCCCTTTGTTGGAAGGTATGATGTTGGTAATGATGGACTGGTGCTCCTCTGAAACTCTTTGTTTTGGCTATTCAACTGTTATGATGATACATTGAAGTTATGTTGATTACTCCGGCTTAGCAACCAATTTTAGCATGCAGTCGCAACCGGCCGGCCATCAGTTTTGCGCCGCCCTTTGTGTCCTAGCCAGATTCTTGGCTTATTTTGCCTCCTGTCTTAGATGTTTGATTAGAGATGCAATGTTGTTTGGTGAAACTGTTCTGTGCTTATGATATTTGATTATGTTAGGAAGGTTCAATTTCGATGATGATGAACATCGTTCATCTGAGAATGTTCAACTACAAACATTGTCACTAGGAATATCATATTTTTGTTTTTTGAATTGATGTTTGTTATTCAATGGGTGTGATAATATATCGAAAATGGTGTTGGGCACGTTGGCTTGGCTGCCATTTCTCGCATGCTGTCGCAACCGGGCATAGATTTTGAATCTTCTTTGACTCGTACAGAATGCATTAGAAGGATTGTTTTCTTTCATTTGTTTATTGATGTATAGGGTAATACATTGATTTGTGTTCTGCTAAATACCTGTAACTAGTCTAGAAAAACATAGTATTTGATTGCTCTATGATGGTGAAATTGTAAATTTTGAAATACCTATGCTTGTCTGAGCCGAGGTTTGCCTCGTCCTTCAGACACGTAACGTGCGTCGGAGGATTAACACTAAATTTTCAATTGTAGAATTCTATATCTCCATGTTACGTGATTTTAAATTAGTATAATCTTCTCTTAACTAGTTAATTTAATATTATTATAGTGAACATGTAATTTAGCTGGAAACGAGTGTGATTAGATTTCTTGCCGTAGGCAACGTTAACGTGACTACCATTTTTTCATTAATTAATAATAAATGAAATGCCTTTGTCCCCCTCTTGCTTGTACGCTCACACACAGCTTGTCATCACAAGTTTATTTTATTGTCCAATTATTATTAATATTTTATTAAAATTGATAATAATTGAGGTTTATATATTGTTCAATCTATCTTTAATATGTATCTTAGATATTTGATTTATTTAATTAATATAGTTTTACGTTTACATGTCATATAAAACGTTAAAAGTTTTAGATAGCAAAGAATTCTTTAAAAGTTACAGTGTTTTTCGAGCGTGTCTTGCCTCTACAACGATACTAGAGAGAAATCAAACGGGCGATCAATTATCTTACCACTTTGATTAAAAGCAAATCAACCGGACATGGTTTTAAGAAAACTAAAAACAGTAACATTAAGAGTTATTTAAAATATTCTATACTTGCTGATAATTAGATTAAAGTAAACTGTAACACATAAATCGAATAGAACATGAAAAACGAATAATAGTCAACGTATGCTTTCATTTTCATTTGTTTGTTGTGGGATAAACGAAAGTGATGGACAATGGAGTCGTATGCCTACAGCCTATGATTTGGTCAACAAGCAGATTTATAAATAATGAAGCGAAAGAAATAATTAAAAAAAGATTATACATTTTGCTTAAGATTTTTTTGAAAATTAAATTTTAATAACTTAAACTATTTACTATTAGCCAATATTAATCATAATTAATAATTTGTACATTAATTCCAACCTGTAAGTTTTTTACTAATAACTGTTCGTGAGTTACTCATGACATGTAAATAAAGGGAAGTTATGGATTCAAGTTTCACTTTGAGCAAAATGTTTAGAGTTGAGCCAAAGGGTTTTCTCGGCTATAGATTTCCTCCTGAGGGGGTTGAGGGTGCGGTCCGGCTGGGAAACGGATAGGTGTGCCCGATTAAGATAACACCTATCCTCCGAATCAGGGTCGTACATTTGCCGTTCAAAAAAATAAAATAAAATAACTGTTCGTCAGCTCTGTTTGGTTTTTGATAACGTGGCACGTAAAGTTGTTCATGAAGTGGCATGTGACGTGGCGTATTACATAATATATATATATATATATATATATATATATATATATATATATATATATATATATAAAGTTTACGGTACAAAGTGTTTTTTTCCGTGCGAAGCGTACGAAGTTATCACGCAAAAATGGACGTTACGGGTGGAATTATAACGCAATGGTAATAATTAATCACGCAAAGATGAAATTACTAAGCAATAACATATTCTTGCGTGATAATTCCATCCCTGCGTGATAATTCCACGCGAGTGTAATTTATCTTGCGTAATTATCGCTTTGTTCTTGCATGATTATTATTGTTCTTGTGTGATAATTACACCTCAAAACTTCGTACGCTTCGCAAGAAAAAAACACATTATATAGTAATCGACCCCTCTATATATATACATATATATATCACTCAATTTTTGTGTTTTTTTGTCTCTAAGTTACTTAACCGACGGCAAAAAAGTTACATTAAATAACTTCAAAATATATTCTTTTATATAAATAGAATTGAATAACACATATATATGTTTAGTTGTAGCTATGTTATATGTCATATCACGAGTTACTTTAAAAAAAACTAACGGAACTAATGAACAATTAGACTAAGACTGTTATTACTAACAAAATCAAAGTTGAAATTAATATTAACCGGTAGTTAACAGTTTGAATTAATAAAATCCAACTTTATATTTTTTGGTTTTATATTTCTCGATACTATATTTTTTTAGTTTTTCGCTATAATAATTTATCATAGGTGTCATCTTCTAAATATTGCCGTTATCATTCGCATTTTAGATACATACCCAATACATCACAAAAAGTTATGATACTTATCGATCCTTTAAACGTAACATGGCCATGTGCGTGTATCATACTTTAATACCATATATGCAGAAGACATACAAACCCATTATCGTGTATCATCATTCACCTATGTATTCTACTTTCACCATGCTAATATATATTTTCACGTTTGTTAGACTATGTACAATGGTCTTTCTCGTGGATGTAAGAAAATCCATAAACGTCTCCCTCTAACTCCCTCTTTACTCCATGTATTTTTTTCTCATCCTTTGTCTGTAGACTTATAGGTAATCCGGTACTAAGAGCATTCACAGTGGGTTCCTCATCTTTATCCATATAATTACACTAAAGATCACTATATTTTTTTTCTTTTTTTTAATTAAATAATACTTTTTATACCCTTATCATTACTTTTTTCTCTCTCCTTCACTCACAACCACTTTAAAAAATATTAAAAAATTTATAGGGATTAAACAGTGATTCTTTAAATATACCAATCAACAATAGCATTTTCTCTCTTCTGCACTCACAACCACTCAAAATCATTTCATATAATATACCAAACACACTCATATATTTTTAAAGATTCCACTGTGAATGCTCTAACATAATTTTGTTGTTGTTGTTGGTTTTGTTGTTGTTTTTTCTCAGAATCTAAAAGTTAATGGGATTTTTTTTAACGGCAAACCTACACTACTACTGCTCCTACTCCTACCACTAATTGCTCTAAATTATATAATTGTCTCGGATTGAACTCAGGACCTCCTATTTAAAAGACAAAACCTCTAACAAGTGAGTTAGCCCCACATTGACAAGTTAATGGGATTTAACTAGGGATTGGATATTTAGACACCCCAAAACTATTAATTAACACTTCAAATTTCTATACGTGTCGTATAGCCTCATAGTGTCGTATAGCCTCATAGTGTCGTATAAGGGGTCGTATAGCCATATACGGGGCGTATAACCCCTCTGACAGCCCCTTGAATTTTTCCTCATAGTTAGTGTCAAAATTTGTTATGCGCGTTGTATAGCCCCATATGTGCCGTATAGGGGGTCGTATAGGGCTATATGGGGCGTATAGCCCTCTGACAGCCCCCCTGAATTTTCCTCGTTTTTAGTGTTTTCGATCCTATAGATCGCGTATGAACCCACACGTGACGTATAGTGGGGTATAGGTGTGCAAAAAACCGGTTCAAAAAAAAAAAAACAGAAACCGGTTTAGGGCCCAAACCAGTTTGGCCCAAACCGGTTTCAAACCGACCCAACTCGACGGTTTTGGTTTGGTTTGAAGTTTCATTAATCAAAATCGGTTTCTAAACCAGTCCGGTTTCAAACCGGTTTACAACCCGGTTCTTAAACCGGTATCCCAAACCAGTTTTCAAACTAGTCATTGTATAACGGCTTTATAGCCCTTTTTTGGCTGTTTGAGATCTTTTTTGACCGTTTTTTGTGGTTTTTTACCATTATACCCCCATTAGGTTAGTATATATATGTGTTGGATGTTTTGGTTGAATTACAACAACTTAAAACGCTCTCTACTCTCAAAAATCACAAAACGCTCAATACTTTCCATCTTTTAGAAAAAACTCTCTCAAATGGCTTCATCAAGTGCTCAATCATCCGTTGGTTGTGATGCATCTTCAAGCAACGTGGTGGTAGCAATCCTTCCTACGAATAGGAACCCCGAAATATAGTGCAATTACGATTTATGTCAAATGGCTAGCGGTCCGAACAAGGCTCGTTGCAAGTTTTGCCATAAGTTTTCAAAAAAGATGCAAACACAACGTTAAAAAACCACATTGAGCTTAAATATTGTAAGGCGTTGAAAGGTGAACCGTCTCAATGTCAAGCTTCGATGACAAACGAAGGAAATGTTTGGGCTTATGACGTTGATGCGGTTCGGGAGCAAATGACGCATTTTGTAATTCAAGAAAGTTTGCCATTCAAACATTTTGACAACGAACGTTTGACTTTACTCATTCAACGAACTCTCCAACCACGTTACACCAATGTAAGTTGTGCTACTCTTCGAAGAGATTGTTTAAAAATGTGAAAAAAAACTAAAGGAGAATTGGATGTCGTGGAAAGAGTACAAGACAAATGCTTACTTGAAAGAGAATTGGAATACTAAGCAGAATTATATGAGGACGAGGTAAAGAGCGGATTGACACCCGGAATGACCGATGATGAAGGCCCAAACCGGTTACATAGAGTTAGGTTTTTCAACCATTAAACCGGTTTATAACCCCGAACCGGTTTGGGGCCAAACCGGTTTTGACTTGGGTTGACCAAACCGGTTTCGGTTTGAACCCCAAACCGGTTTTCAAAAAAAACCCGGTTTGTACACCGCTATAGTAAGACGTCGATTTATCTAATAGAGTGTCTCTCTTAAGACACTTTTAACTATGATACATGAGAAAAACAAATAACTATACATCTAGTGTCTGATAGCTAGAGATTTGTCCAAAATATATACACGTGTTAAAACACTCAAGATATAATTATCATTTTGCTTTTTTTCTTTTTCAATTTAATAAATTTCATTTATTTATTTATATCATCTTTTTAGCTGTATATATGAAGCAACCCCGCTCCTTCGTCATCTTCTTCGTCTACCCCTAATTTCTTGACCTAATTTCTTCCATTTATCTTCACTTTTCTCTCTATTATTACTATTATTATTATTTTTCACTTCGAGGAGCTTCGATCTCAAACGTTATCTTCTATCTCCGTAGGTGAGATTTCAATTTAACTTTCTCCCAAATTTATTTAATTTTTACGAAGATAATTGATTCTGTGTTGAACTTATTTTGATTCGTTGTGTGTTCTTGTTCTACTGTTATGTTGTTGAATTTTGTTTCCAAAATATGTGCTTATCAGCACCGTTGCTTACAAATTCAAGCTATTTTTACGTTCAACTGTTCTAATTTTAGTAATATTTTCATCTGATGTTAAAAACATTTTCCGGCGTGTGATTCTGCAACGGTAACTGTTCGATCTGGTGTAGATCGTGATTCCGATGTAAATCTGAGAAGATACGATGTGAAATCGATGTGAAATCTTCGATGTAATTGATTTATGAAAAGCAAATATGTAGATCTGTTTAGATTGATCCTTTGTTTGTATGTATATGCATATGATGATAATAATCAAATTGATTTTCGATTCCTACTACGGATCTCGTCGTTTTCAATTTTGTCCTCTTATTTTTTTGTATTTTTGAATAGCGATTGATGAGTTTAATTCTCGTGATGTCGTCTACCTCTGTTGAATTTAATATTATTTCAATTTGTTTGACCAGATCTCGATCTACCTTTGTTGATTTCAGATCTAGGGTTTGTGTTGAAGCTTTTGCACATATCTGATTTGATTCATATGATTTTTATTCAAACAGGTGTTGATTCAATCGCGAAACAGAAGAAGATGAATCACTGTGGGATCCAACAGAACAGTAACTTCTCGTCGTTCGGTAATGGAGATCTGGTGGTTTGTCCAAAGCCTAGGCGGATTAACCTCTTCAACACCACCATGAATGAGCCTGTTAGGCCTTTAAGATGGCAGATGTGGTATATGTTATTCAATCTAGGGTTCATGTTTCAAACGATGATTGTATCTTTAAACTGATTTTGATTTTGTTGTTGAATTTGCAGCTATCAACAAGAACCTTATGATTCCAAATCAGGCCCTGAGCTTCTGGACATCATCCTAGCAAAGGTATAGCTCTTAGCTGTAACGTTGTTGCCTCACTTCAAAAGCTTCATTTTTAGGCGGACATAGCGCGTTTTCAGACCAATTACGTTCAAATTCTGGCTAAAACATGTTTAAAGCCTATAAAAATTGTATTTTTATAATATGCATCTTGCTTTTTTAAGCGCCTTGTAGCTAGACTCATGGCTCCTGTGTGCGCCTTGAGCGCAGCACCTTGAGCCTTCGAAAACTATGCTTTGATGTAAGTATGTTAATTGATTGTTGCTAATCATGGTGTATTTGTTGTTACAGAGTGGTGGTTATGGTCCACCGGAGCAAACATCGCCTCCTTTTTTCTGTGGGTCACCGCCAAGCAGAGTTTCTAACCCTCTAATTCAAGATGCTCGATTTGGTGATGACAAGATCTCTCCAGTTTCGCCACAATCAATTCTTCCAAATCCCACTTCCTCCGGTATGTCATCATCTCCATCTTCATCATCCCGCAAAGGGGGATGCCTCCGCCCCAACTACGGCAACAAACCAGCAGTGAGGATTGAAGGGTTTGATTGCCTTGATAGGGATAACCGTCGTAATTGCAGCATCCCAACTTTGGCTTGAATCATTCAAACCCTTGTTCAAGAAACATATTTCCTTCATAAAAGTACATAGCAAGCAAAATTAAATCAAAGCAAGTATTTGAAAGAATCAAAGAAGAGATGTAAGTTTAGTAATTTGGGCATTTAATTTTTAGCATTATGAAGAGGATTTTTGCACATCTTGAAGAAGATACATCCAATCCATTGATGTGAATACTTTAAAAAGAGTAATTTGTCTATATGTATATGTAGGTATTTAGAGAGTTGTTAACCAAGAATAATGATTAGGGCTTAAGATATTACCCTTCTGGTGATTATAATTTGTAAGTAAGACTAGCAAAGGAAGGGATTTTCCAAATCATGTAACAAATGTATAAAGTCTTGAATTAGTGATTTTGGTGTTGTATATACGTACATGTGAAATTCAATATTATACCCATTTTGTTATATCTAGTACTCAAAATTCCCT
This sequence comes from Flaveria sonorensis, assembly GCA_025506505.1. Classification (NCBI taxonomy): domain Eukaryota; kingdom Viridiplantae; phylum Streptophyta; class Magnoliopsida; order Asterales; family Asteraceae; genus Flaveria; species Flaveria sonorensis. Next base: position 49,009,649 of record CM046430.1, on the reverse strand, counting down.
AAAACTACTCAGAAGAGAGACATTCAACCCGCATCACTTGAACACGTGCGTCATTTGAATAGTCAAAAATGATTGTAACCTTGCGGAGTTTTCTTATATCCGGTAACCACGCATCAACCCCTGGAGGGTACCTACAATGGTTGTGGTGTTCCCGTGGTTACTTGAAAGTTCGAGTCACGAGGGTAGTTTGCCCTTACCACCCTAACTAGAGGTTTCTATATAAAGAACCTTAATTTTAAAGTTTGTTTCAGTTCTGAAACAATGTAACCAGACTCTTAATTAAATATAACATACCCTAAATATTTTTTTAATTTATGATTTAGATGTGATGGTTAAATATATATGAAGCATGATTTATATATTCTTTATATAAAATAGAAGATTTATATACAGTATCAAATGCATATTATAGACTCACATAACAATTTTGGTGATGTGGAGATTTATTTTAATGGTTTGCTGAACGAATTTGTTTGATTGTTTCTAAGATATTGCAGCAATCAGCCTTTTGTTTTGTGACTTTGTCATATTATGAATCTAGATGGTGCCCTTGGTGGAAAGCCGACAAGGCTGGTCAAAGTCAAAGTAGCATTTTGTTGAAGGCAAATTTGAGTGTTTGACCGAATTTTGCGACACATGTATTCTAACACGCCAGATATGTTTTAAGCTGAGCTGGCGCTCAATAGTTCTTAAAACATACATTTAAGAAATGATATGCTTACACACAAGAGTACCCCTCTTCCCGAAAGCTTCGTGGGGACTACTTTACGAAGACTGACGACCGAAAGGTGTATGAGTTATCATCCATCCTAGTTCACACCTTCTTCCTGTGTTTGACGTAGATGTCTATCGTTCTCCACCACTATAGATGCTCTAAGTAAGCCCAACATGACCGCATTTGAAAGATGTGGTGATAAATGGATTGTGCTTATGGTTTGATGGGTAGCAGACTACGTAACCTGAAAATTATATATGAATTTAAGCACGACTTATATATTTAAGGAGCAACATACTTATAGTCTTATATTAAAAAAAAAAAGAAGTTTTTTGTGTTTGCATGTTACTACTACATTATACTATTACTTTAAACATCAAACTTGAAACATATAAATCCTATGGTACAACCCTATGATGTTGAGAATTTTTTATTATGTTTTTGTCATGGACCGAACATGTATTTCTTGAGTAGTTCACACTTCACCCTATGTTTGAGCTTTCGACTTTTTATTTGCTTTAAAATATATTATTTTATATTATAATTATATGTATTTTTGTTTTTCTCTAATAACTTTAACATTTGATGTTTTTATAATTTTTGAATATACTGTTATGATTTACTTATTTTTATCTACGTGTCATTATAAATTTCATGAAAACAGACTTATGCGTAATAATGTACAGGTTATCGAAGCCCAAACGCGCTATTTAAAAGTTCTGATTTGTTACAATTTATATCCTATTATAAGCTTTTTACAAAACTGAGTTGTCATGATAATTTTCTTTGAAATCACAAACTAAATACTAATGTACAAATTGTTAAAACTGAGCTTTACTAATTTCTACATCCCCACCACAACACGCGAGAAATTATAAGTCATCAAAATTTCTTGTTGGTTTTTAATAGATTACGATTATACGATTGTGACGTACTTATATTTATATTCGTTTCAACATAAATTTTAGTTTAAACCGTCTGTTACAAATTTCCATCCATATTAACTTAAATTAGTTTTCAAGGAGTATTTTCACAACTATTTAATTCTAAACATGTCGTTATACCATGCTTATTTTTTCTAGCTTTTGATGTTTTACATATTCTTTTTCTTTTTTTTTTTCCATTACCTTTAAAAATATAACTTTTATAATTCAAATTTGTATGTATTTACTTTTATCAACATTAATATTTTTTAATTTTTTTGGTTTTTTTAGGTTACAGCGTGCTATTTTTATCAACGTTCTAATATGAATTTATTTAGCAGTTTCTTTTTTATAAAAAATTCTAGATATAATCAAAGGTCTCGTTGCGACGCACATGATTGTATAGGTTTCATTATTTAAATAAAGTTTTAAATATCATCAACAACGTGTGAGTTACATTTTCTTACCTTTAACGCCCAGCTCTCGGCAACGTTTCCCTTTAGTTTTCTTTACGGTTTTGTGCCCCTGCCGTAACGCATGGGTCTTGATACTTGTTATAAGTATAATTTACACCTAAACACAAGTGTTTGTAAATTTCTTTTAAGCCGTAAACAAGCTCAAATATTCTCTTAATTTTTAAATTAACATAAATTAACCAATACATTTAAGTTTTGAATAAAATATATTTAAAATATTTATAACAAGAAATAATAATCTGAGCGTTTGAATTTCCAAACACAAGCGCAAGTAGGTAGATGGCAAAGAGATATTTACAGATTTACTTTTAGTGCCGTTAAATACTAAAGGTGCCTTTGTAACTTGTAATCTAGAGAAATGAATAATCAACAAGATACAAAAGCACACCGCATGAATACTAAATTTGTTAATGTGGACGAATCAATGTCAAGTTGAAACCACAAACATATTTACTTAAACGGGATGGTATCTGGTAAAGTAGAACGGTGACATAAGGTGGACGAGGGCTAGGCTTATACTTTTCCCCACTCATGATGCGATGAATACATCTCATATGTCTGATCACGCGTGTGGTGTTTTATACCAAAGGATGTATTAGAAATCGTTGAAACCAGACATAAATTTGGTTTCACATTAGGCCTTTTTTAAAAAATTTGGTTGGTCGACTTAGAAAATTTCAAAGGCACCGGTCAGTTTGGCTTTTGATTCCAGCAAAAGTTGAAAGGAAAAAAGCAGGACCGAACTAGATAGTGTAAATTTGGGCTTTACAATACAACTATTCTAGCTTAAGCCGCATCGAACAAGCTCTACAAACTCAGATCTCAAGCCCTTAATTAACCGTGAAAGTATGAAGTGTCTAACCTTAGGCAACACTCCAACATTAGCTAAATAAACCTTACTTGATGTAGGAGACGATTTAGAAACATAGAAAATCATTTGATTGGTTGGGGAAGAAGGATATTATGGTTGGTTTTTTAATGTGGGTTGTGACAGAATATTGATGAAGAAATGCAAACAAAGTAGGATGTGGCAAAATTAAGCCACGAAGTAATATTGCTTAGGATGTTGCAAAATCCTGTGACTTCTCTTAATGTGTATTTGATTTTTGGATCTTTTTATGTAACTTCTGATGCTTATTTAGTGACGTATTTGATGCGTGCCCATATTGAACAATGCAATAGAAATGCTAATGAGAGGGTTGAGTTACATCGTTAAATATGATGGTAAAGTTTGATAAATACCGGGAGATGTTAAGAAGATGGATTTAAATTTTATGGCATCATAATTTGGATCATTGTTGTTTTTTAGACAACTTCTTCTAAAGGGGAAACTCGAGAGCACTTTTTTTAGGCAACTTCTACAAGTTTTTTGTTTTATTGTATTCGGACGATAAAAGGTAGTTTTTTTTAATGCATTTGTCTATTTTTTTTTTTTATTTTGAGTTTGATATCTTATGAACTTTTGTTATTATAAAGACCTAATAATGTCAAACCATAAAATCAAACTAAAGCAAAATCTTTAGTAACGATTTGATTTGGTCCGACTTTAGTTTTCTATGATTGCGTATTAGTATATAATTAACAAAAATTGTTACTAATGTTTTTTCCTATAAGCTTTAAACCTTAACCCCATAACTTATACCCGGTTGATCTCATGCAAGCCGTTTTATAATTTCTAAAAATATTTAGTTTCTAAGACAAATCTTGTCTTGTAGCTTGGTGATAATACTAGTGCACAATGTCCCTCACAATAAGGATTCGAGTTTCACCTGCGGTTGAAGAAAGATTGGGTACTCCTTGTTACATAATAAGAGATAGTCTCATGTCACAATCGAACCACCGTAAATTCATTGTATGGATAAATAATTAAACCTTGATTACTTTGTGGGTAGAAATGTCTTTTCACGTTCTTACATTTTCTTATTGTTTTTCTCTGTCTCTAATATATGCCTAATTTAAAATTTTGAGATCCATGCTTCATACAAACTCAAATTTTATAAAAAAGAAAAAATAAGGAGAAAAAAAGTTAAATAACAACAATAATAATAAGAATAACAATAATTATTTTTTCTCAATTTTCTACTTTTTCTCTTTATTGTGTGGGCCAATCTCTTTGAATCATGGGCCTCTTATTGTTGACTCTCCAGTCCACCACCCTCTATAACTCTATAAGGCTATTTCCTCACAACTCTATTTAGATGGCTCACATCTTATTTTGAGGGAGGTATTTTATTCTATTTTATTTTATTTAAATATTAATTTTTGGTGAGAGATTCGGTTTTCAGATCATCACCCTGATTTATTTATTTACTTATTTTAGTTGTATGTTCCTTCATAAGTTATATTTAGAGTTCAAACAAGAGATGTTAATAATCCGCAAAATAAAAGAATTACTTTCGGATTTTCTATCATATATTATTAAATAATTTCTTTCTCTTATGCCCCTTTCACTTTATGAGATTAAAAAAAAATTCATCTAACCCATAAAGGATATAGCACAACCTATTTACGGTGTTGGTGGTCACTAACACTCATGTGACATTGGTGCTATTTGGTATGGTTTTATGCACTCGTCGCAACGCAGGGGGCTTATACTAGTTTGGTTTTTAAATTTAAAATCAGTCTAATTTTTGTGTATTTATTACTATTTGAATTCTGACATTAAATTCATTCCTGTTATAAAGTTTGAACTAACTTTTAAATTAACTTTTAAAGACAAAAAATGCAACGCCTATAAAAGTTTAGACCAACTTTATATTTTTTGATATTTGAGAACCAGACTTGCAATGACTACACAAAAGTTTGAACTAACTTTGTAATTTTTAAAGTCTGGAAACTAAACGTACAATCTAGTAAAACCACAAAAACTATTTACGCAGATTTACGTGATTGAATACCGACGTCTATCAAGTCTAATGAAAGAATATACAATGTCGAATTAGGATAAACCAGAATACACAATTTATGCAATTTTCACTTTAGTTTTTTTATTTCATTCGAACTTTTAAACACAAAAAACATTATATATTTGACATTTTATTTTTCATATTCTATCCTTAATTTCATTCCGAATTTTTTTCTTAAACCAACGATTGAGATGAGGCCGTTAAAAGGAAAAAAATAAGCGAAAAAACGTTGAACCACACACGCACGTTGCACCGTGTTAACTGTAAGATTTTGACCGAAATGTAAAATGAAAAAATTGTAAAATATGAAAAGTATAAGGAACCAAGTTAAAAGTAAAAACAAATATTGAGGTTAAATTGTAAAAGATGTAAAAATATTAGGTTATAACAAAATCAAAGATTTAAAAAAGAAAAAAAAATTAATTTAACCCATACAACACATAATACAACATACAATACATACAGAACTTTATAATATGTATATATATAATAAACATAAACAAATAAATATATTTGACTACCCGTTGACCATCGTAGGTTGTGACAGAATGCTTCAGAAACAGTAAGATAATGAAATTTTAAAAATAAAAAAATAAAAATCCAAACTAGAGCCCAATGTGTCGTTATGGGCTTGGTAGTCGGGCATGTTGGTCAGAAGCTAACACACTCTTTATTGGTTATTTGTGTTCTAAAATTCTTATTGCTTCAACAATTCAGCTTACAAGAAGATTGTCAAAGTATCGATCACTTGAATTGGCCCTTAAATAAAAAAAGGGTACATTTTTGGGTTAGGGTTGACCCATTTAGTCGATTTGTGATCCTACATTCGACACCTATCTGGTCGTCGTCTAGAAGAATTTGATCAACACTAGTTCTCACATGAGTTCATAGTCGAAAGCCCTAAAAGTATCTAACAAGATGGCAACCTAACAATCTGATTAAAGGGTTGTTTGGTAGTCTATAAATAGGGTCATTTAAAAGCTATATCTTAATAGTTAAGAGGAAAAATTAAGTCTGAATAGTTAACAGGTAACATACTAATAGTTATCTCTTAATCATTCAGATTTAATGTTGCCTCTTAACTATTAAGAGGCTATAAATCATTAAGAGATAGCTTTTTTATTACCATCAAGAGTCTACCAAGCTACCCCTAAGTCGAACCACATCTCTAAAGCTCGAAACCTATCAAGATATATAATGTCGTCCGGCTAACTCTCCGGTCCAGCCCTGAAAGCGTGGCCGTGTCCGAATGACATATTATGGTATCTAACTATTAAACGTTTTTTAAAACTTCAAATTTTAGTTTTGAAATAATAAGATGATATTAAAATAAACTTGTGCTTGATTAAATCCGGATAATACAAGTTGTTCATTGCTATTGTACCCAAGTACACAGACATTCTCAAAAGAAGGGGGAATCTATATTAAAGAAACTGTGTCAAACACATCTCAACATCTTCATCTCTACCTCTTATTTCAATTTTTCTTTAATTCAATTGTAGACATAGTTCGTTTCAATTGTATTTGTTTTGTACTGGTATTCTAATTCTATTTCTAAAATGACTAACGTCGGCTCTACATAAACTACTCAAATTCACGTTTAAAAATAGGGAAAATTCCCAAAATTTTCATTTCCCTCCCGTTTCTCTCAACATTTCTCTGTCATAAATTTCTTCTCAAAATTTTCTCTCCGGACAAGGCGTTGTCGCCTCCACAGACAGACGTGAACGCCTTGTACAACAGAACCAGTCACAAAGAAACACGTGTACCTAAGCAAAAGGGTGTCCGTACTTTGCGGGCAGGCGCCCGTAGACAGTGACATTTTGAGAAAAAATTTATGAGGGAGACATTTTGAGGGAAAAGGAGAATAAAATAAATATTTTGGGAATTTCCCTTAAAATAAGCTTGAAGCTTTTAAACCACAAGAAATTGACTTTCAAATTTACATGAACTTGATACAAACATGACTATGTTTTTCAACAATACTATTGAAGCGATAACAATAATTAGGTTATAAGTTGAAAATGCGTTTGATTGTCTTACAACTAAAAGACATAACAAGAAAATAACAAAAACCGAAAGGAAAAACATCAAAGACACCATTTAGCGTGCAAACAAAAGAATGGACAAAACAGAAAGTAAAAGATGCCAAGATTTAATAGTTGAATCTCAAAAAGCTGTTCGACTTTACCCATTTGAAATAAATAATTATATAAATCACATAAAAAGGATCTAAATTGGCCTTTTTATTTCTTTTTTTAATCCCAAACAAAACAAATCCCAATTTGTCTATGTGATTTTGGTAACAAAATGCCACCTGACACTTCAACTTTTCATTTGTGCAGTTGTCGTTGTATGATTTCAGACCTTACAGTCCTTCAAGCTCAAACTTTTATAACTACTGACTTTTCTAAAATTATATTAAATTTTTAGAATTAATGATTTATCTATAAGGATCTTTAAAAAACTACATAAAACTTACACATTTATTTGTAATGATCTTCACTCCAAAGTAGTTGAAGTAATGTATCAAAACTTTATTAGAACTAGGGGGTTTTAGGTTCAGTACTTCAAGTTCAACTTGTGATAAAATTTTTTTTCAGATTAGATCAAGAGGTTTATTAATCTAGGTGGATTTCTTTTTAAAAATGCACTGATATATGAGCTTTCTTTCAAAAAAGTGTTAGTCTAGAGCTTCAAAATTTAATAATCGTTACAACATTGGTTTTTATAGAGAGCATGGTATGTTTTGAATCAACAATTTTGCTTTTATATTTTTCTAGTGAACTTTGATACTTGGTTGTATTTTTATCATCTTTTAAAATATATGTTAATTTACAGTTTAATGTCAAACAAATATTTTACATAACTTTTTTTATTTGTATCAACTTTTTTTTTACATAACTTTCTAGTGAACAATGTTTTCTATCTAGGTAGGATTGTTGGCTTCACGTCCGGGCCGGTTGGTTCGTCAAGTCTTATTGCTCATGCATCAATCATGTTTTTTGGATTAACAGTTGGGCTTGTATAGTAGCTTGCTGGATTGTTCTAAATGCCTAGACTGGATTTTTGATGGTTCCTTTGAACCCGCTTGTAACCCTAATATACCGGATAGCCCGTTGATTTTCTAAGTCTTTTATAACACACACATACTCTCTCTCTCTCTCTCTCTCTCTCTCTCTCTCTCTATATATATATATATATATATATATATATATATATATATATATATATATATATGTCACACCCTCAAATCCGCGTGCGGGGTTTTACCGCGAGGCGCGTGACATACCAGGATCTCAGTCATTAGTTACCAAGAACGACTCTATATGATTAATAAACAAAACCAGAGTTAACGTTTAAAATACTGCGGAAGCGTTTTAAAACTAGAAAAACCCAAAACAAGTAGTATGTAAAGAGAATGCGCAAAACATACGCGCCCCAAACACAAATGTTTAATAGGAAAAATAAACTCAAATGTGTAAACAAACAATGTAGACAACTCAACGATGCTGGTGTGCGTGCTCCTAGGCAACTGGCAACCTTAACCTGAGAATAGCATACTAAACAAGTCAACACATGGTTGGTGAGTTCAAGAGTTTGCGTTAAAATATAAACCAATCAACAGTTTCCAGAGCATAAGTAGTGTATTGCAATAGATAGCTAGTCTATTAACATAAAAATATTAATCATAGTGATTTCGCGATCAAAGCTGACTGTGTTACGTTTGTTGCCTCCCGTCACGACTTACCGTGTCGTGACGAATATGTGTTAGGACAAAATTGCACCCGTTTGACCTCGAGTCGCACAGGTGGGCTCGTCAGACCCAGTAGTACTACCCAAAATTTCCCCGCTATTCAATATTAACAATCCGAAAGTGTGAGGACTTTCCATGGTAAACAGCACTATATCAATATTATACACACTCATATATAAAAGCGTTTGTGATCAACAGTATGCTATCTCCCCAAAAGAGATTATGTAAAATAAGTGGGGCAAGAACTCACCTGATGCGCGCAAGAATTAACCTAGAGCTTAACTTGAAAGAAAGAGGGAAAGACAACCTTCAAAGGTCACCTAGACACAAGAGTACATAAGTACGTGTGCACAGAATCAACATGAAACCCTAAGTGCTCTACAAACCAAAGAACTCAAGGTTTTTTGAATACAAGACACATTTGACCCAGTTGACCCGTTTGACCCGTTGGTGACATTATAGGTGATAACTCGTTAATACTAACACAACAGCATATCATACATGATCAACATACAACCCAACAATAGTCCTAACATACCCATATGACCCATTACCATGAATTCCCACAAACAGGCCAAATCATATAACTATCCAACTAAATTCATACAACACAAACAACACATTTAGTTACCTTAGAAATCATCCATGAACACACTAGCATGATCCTAATATCCCAACATGCTCAAATCATCCAATTCAAGATTTGCACAAATAAAGTTTCCCTTTGGGAAGGTTCATCCCAAATTCATCAAACTCACACTACATTCATGAATTCATCAATTATATACCCAATCAAGTCCATGACAACATTTAAACATGATCAACAACACCTAATCATCATGATTCATCAACTTTCATACCAAAAGTTACTATCTTTAGTAAGGTATGAACTACAACATGCATTCTTGAATTCCTAACATTCATATCAACCATCTAGCATCTAAACATCATTACAAACACATCCATAACATTCATACATCAACCAATCATCAATTCATGCAAATAAAGTTACTATTATTAGTAACCTATGACAATGTATCAAAATCATAGCTTTCTTGCATAATCGACGTTACTAGCATATATACAATCCAACTAACATAATAACACTAACCAACATCAACAAATCGATCCCCAATTGCAAGTTTCGAATTAGGGTTTCGGCCCTAATGTAATTTCAGTAAAACTTGTAAAAAATCCAACCTTTATTGCATACTTGACGTTAATTAACATATAATCTACCCAACAAACACATTAACAACAACAAACAAGCATCAATCGACCATCAATTGCAGAATTCGCATGGAACTTTCGGCCAATCATGAACAATCATCAAATCATACAAAATCTAACCTTTAGATGTGTAATAGTTTGCAATTGAAGGTTCTAACTTGTTGTATGCCTTGAAATCGATCCAAATTCGAATGTGAATGCTTGTTCTTGCTGAATTCGCGATGGTGAGGGTGAGGGATGCAAGTCGCGGCCGAATGGGTTAGGGGATTAGGGTTTGTTTTTGATTTTGTAACTTAATTAATCATATTTACCCTTTTAACCCTTATAATTTGTATTTTATAAAGATTAGGATTTTTGAATAGTTTTAAATAGTTTTTAAACTACTAAACACAATTATTATTAATCACTAATAACAACATGCATAATCCCTTTATCACAAAACACACGAAATAAATATGCACGTTTTTCACGTTACGCGATAAAAATTACAGTTAACATTTAAATCACATAAGCATAACTTAATAATCACATTGTTAACTTAATTATCATCAATTTAACATTACTGATATTTGTAAGTCCCAACGTTTCAACGACAACTAGTGTGTGCTCCCGACACGGTGTATGCAAGACTTAACGGAACAAACGGAGTTTGGTAACGGAAAATTACGGATGTCACATTATCCCTGTTGAAAGAATTTTCGTCCCAAAATTGCGTTACATGGTGAGTGTTCCATCACTGGTCTACTGCATTGGCACAGGAAATCGAAATCGTGTGAGTTTTGGATGAGTTGTCACATCATCCCCATGTTGAAAGAAATTTCGTCCCGAAATTTAATCAATACCTTCGCCGGCTGGCATCGTCCTTTCGAATAGCTGAGGATACTTAAGCTTCATTTGGTCTTCACGTTCCCACGTGAATTCTGGTCCACGTCTCGAGTTCCAACGAACTTTGACGATGGGTATCTTGCTTTGCTTAAGCGTTTTCACCTCACGATCCATCACCTCGACCGGTTCCTCAATGAAGCATAGTTGTTCATCTACTTGAACTTCTTCCAGTGGTACGACCTTGTTTCATCCGTTAAACATTCTTTAGATTTGAAACATGGAATACATCATGGATTCCACTCAATGAATCAGGTAAGGCTAGTCGATAAGCCACTGGACCAATTCTTTCCCTATCTCAAATGGTCCAACGTATCTCATTTAGCTTTCCCCGCTTACCAAACCGAACTACGCCTTTCCACGGTGAGACGTTTAATAAAACCTTGTCACCTGTTGAAAATTCCAAAGGTTTTCGTCGTTTGTCAGCATAGCTTTTTCTGCTGTCTCGCGCTGCGGCCATGCGGTTTCTTATCTAACAACTTCTCAGTTGTCTCGTGTACTAACTCGGGACCCGTTAATGACACATCACCAATTTCAGCCCAGCAAACTGGCGATCTACACTTTCTCCCATATTAAGCTTCAAAAGGTGCTGCCTTTATACTAGTGTGATAACTGTTATTTTAAGAAAATCCTGCAATGGTAGATGAACTTCCCAGTTATTCCCGAAGTCAATCACACAAGCACGTAACATGTCCTCCAAAGTCTGTATAGTACGCTCGCTTTGACCATCAGTTGTGGGTGATTAGCATTTACTCATATCCCATCGTGTACCTAGAGCTTTCTGCAACGACTGCCAGAAGTGTGATGTGAAACGAGAATCGCGATCAGAAATGATTGAGATCGGTACTCCATGCCTCGAAAACGATCTCCTTCAATAGAGTCGAGTTATTTCTCCATCTTATCAGTTTCCTTTATTGCTAGGAAATGAGCAGATTTTGTCAATCGGTCCACGATAACCCATATTGTATCACAACCCGTAGAAGTGCGAGGTAAATTAGTAATAAAATCCATTGATATTTGATCCCACTTCCACATAGGGATCTCGGGTTGTTGTAGTAGACCAGATGGTTTGATACTCCCTTTAACTTCGAGCAGGTCAGACACTTAGTCACATAAGTAGCTACATCTGCTTTCATGTTAGGCCACCAATAGTGCGCCTTCAAATCGTGGTACATCTTGTCAGATCCAGGATGTATAGAATACTTGGACTTATGAGCCTCACTCATCACCAAGTCTCTCAGGTCCATGTAGAGGTACCCATAGTCTATCCATGAAGTAACGAATCCATCCGCTTTTACTTCCAATTGTTTTTCCATACCCCTTAACCGATTCAGACCCAATGTTTTCTGCTTTCAAAGCTTCTGTTTGAGCCTCTCGATTTGTTCAGGTAATTGCGTACTAATCGTAGTTGCAGAGCTCGCACACGTCGAGGTTTAGCAGTCTCTTTTCTACTCAACGCATCAGCAACTACATTGCTTTCCCCGGGTGGTACTTAATAGCACAATCATAGTCGTTTAACAATTCCACCCAGCGTCTTTGCCTCATGTTCAACTCCTTTTGCTCAAAGATATGTGAAGACTCTTGTGATCGGTGTAGATGGTGCATTTGGTACCGTACAAGTAATGTCTCCATCTTAAGGCAAAAACTAAACCGCACCCAGTTCCAAGTCATGGGTGGTATAGTTCTTCTCATGAATCTTCAATTGTCTAGAGGCGTAAGCTATCACTTTATCCTGCTGCATCAGGACGCATCCAGTCCTTGAATAGAAGCGTCACAATAGACTACGAAATCATCACTACCATCCGGTAACGCTAATATTGGTGCGCTACACAATTTTGTTTCAGCAACTGAAAAGCAGATTCCTGACTCCACCCCATTTGTATGTCGTTCCCTTTGAGTCAAGGCTGTGAGAGGTTGTGCAATCTTAGAGAATCCTTCAAGAATCGTCGATAATATCCCGCTAATCCAAGAAATTGTCGTATCTCAC